>VZRH01001118.1:310023-351079 GCA_013397555.1 Urocynchramus pylzowi | reverse complement strand
AAAAAAAAAGAAGAAAGCCTTAAGTGGAACAACATAGCCTAAGAAATGTGCTTTCAGGGAGCATATTGGAGGAGGTTTGGCTTACACCACAATGGGAATTCATGATCAAAGATTCAAGCTATGTCAGGTCCCATTAATGCTACACCCACTCAGCAACAAGATTTTCCCCCTTCTTTGCATTTCAGAGTCTGCAACCTTCATATGAAAAACACTGTAAAGGTGTCTCATCAAAGTGCCAAGTGATAGAGATAAGTGGGAACTTGAGAGGGACTGAAGAAAAGCCCTGGTTTTGAAGCCAATCTAATAATTTTGGTTGGGCTTTCACAGTTTTCAGATACCATTACCTTTCCCATTTCACTAAATGCCTTCAAAATAAAATTGCAGTCCCATAATCTTTCTTATGACAAGCATGCATGGAGGTAAAAACATCCAAAGGTACTCACAGATAAACGCCAAAACCAGATTTTTGTACCTTGTTAGCATTTTATGTATTATTTGCTTTTATTTGTCTATTTTTAGTTATGCCATAGGCTTCAGCTACAACTGGCTCAGGTGACAGGTCATTGGCTCCTCTGTAGTTTACAAGCAGCAAGGAGATACTTTCTTAGCAAATTTTAGCAAATTTTTACTACAGAACTTTAAGAACTAAATTAGAAACTGCATTCAATCACAGTGTTATCAAAACTTTACAATCTATTACCTAAAAACCCCCAGCAACTGAGCTAACAAGTGGAACAAAAGAGAAGCATGTGTTATGCTTACCCTCTGTCAGACCATCTATGGATGGTCTATAAATAACCAGTTATCTGATATGTCATCTTGGGACAATCATTAGGGATAATGTGTATCAGTATTTTTAGTGAAGAGGCAGAAAAGAGGAAAAGATTAATCCACTTTGGAAGAAAATAAAATAAGTTCAAATATTTACCTGATTACCTTTTGCCAAAATTCTTCCTTTCACTAAAACCTATAGTTTGTAAGACTGATACTTATAAATTATCCTTCTTGCACATTATCTTCATGCAGGCATAGCTATTTCCCAGAAATTGCTAGCTTGCCAACAATTTACCTCTCTAGTCTCAATTTAACAGGATTTACTTTGCCCTGTGATGGTATACAAACGTACACAGAGGTTTGTGTAAATAACATCCTAAAGAACCATGTCAAAGGATATTAGCACTGCAAGCTAAAGCTCTCAAGAGCTGGTATATCTTCAAATTAGCAGTTCCTTAATGTATTCTGGTTAATATATTGTGCTGCTCTCTTTATATCACAGTCACATACTGAGGCATCTTTCCCCATAAGGCATCTGCCTCAATAAGATACCTGTGCCCTAGGACAGAACTGACTGTGGGTGCTAAATTAAGATATTCTTGATGTCAGGTCTTCTGCCTCCTTTCTATAGGGATTTGTTAGAAAAGCAGTGGTTTAGTATGAAATACCTGGCAGTCTCTGCCTATTGGTTGTGTCAGTTCTAATACCTGCCTGAGAGAAAATAGAAGAAAAGTCTTGAAACTGAAACAACAGGCATTCACATTAACAAGCATTCTTTTGAAGGAAGTCACAACCATCATTCTGTCTCTATGCACTTGTGGCCATGTCCATATTTACTGGTGGCTACACAGCAGCTAATATTTAGGACCTTACTCCTCCTGTAAGATCTATTTGTAGATCCCAGACACATTATTTCTGCCTTTAAATTTAATTTAGGATGTTTTAGAAATCTACATTTTGAAGCATTTACCTTTTTCAGAAAGATGTAACAAGCCCTGGGAAAACAGGACTTAAAATCTGAATGCTATTATTATGGTTACCACTTGTCTGAAGGGAGTTTGAAATAAGTCTTACTGTATTTTTTTAAATTGACACATGGACCACAATCTATTAGAAGTTAAATGCTCCTCCAACAACTAACATTTTGGAGATAATCCTAAAGATCTATGTTCCTAAAATTAATTCAGTGCTTTTCTTATGTAGATCAGCATTAAGATCTTTTTGAACTAGAGCAGCAACTTGTGAAACATCTGAATATTTCATATAGTGGCTTTCAATGAAGTGTAATGACAATGATCATTCCCCTTACCTGGCTAAAAATTCAGTTTTGGGCTCCTCACTGCAAGAAAGACATTGAGGGGCTGGAGTGTGTCCAGAGAAGGGCAACGGAGCTGGGGAAGGGTCTGGAGCACAAGGCCTGTGAGGAGCAGCTGAGGGAGCTGGGGGTGCTCAGCCTGCAGGAAAGGAGGCTCAGGGGGGACCTCATCACTCTCTGCCACTGCCTGACAGGAGGGTGCAGCCAGGTGGGTTCAGCCTCTTCTCCCAGGTAACAAGGGACAGGACAAGAGGAAACAGCCTCAAGTTGCACCAGTAGAGGTTTAGATTGGATATTAGGAAACATCCTTTCATGAAAAGGGTTGTCAAGCCCTGGAACAGGGTGCCCAGGGAAGGAGTTAAGTCACTTATCCTGGAAGGCATTTAAAAGACATGTAGAGTGGCAGTGGGGTACATGGCTTAGGGGCGAGCACAGCAGTGTTGGGTTAATGTTTGGACTTGATCTTAACTTTTTCTTAACTAAATGATTCTATGATTCTATGACGTTGAATAATGCACCTGCCAGGCACTTCATCTTAGGGACTGCAAATATCACTCTCAGCTAAACCCTGAAAAGGGCTCAGAATCTGAGCTTCTTAAAAAAAAAACCCCAAATCCTACCATTAAAAAAGAAAAAAGAAAAAAGAAAAAAGAAAAAATAAAAAAGAAAAAGCAAGGAAACATTTTTAATAAGTTCTTTTAAATATTACAAGACATTACAAGTGTACATATATATGCACATAACAAATAAATTCATCTGTATGTATGCATCTCTGTAACTGCTTTATATGAACCTGTGCAAACCAGCATGCAAAGAAATGACAAAAATTTCAAAGAAGGGAAATGAACAGAGATTGTTGATTGTTTCGGCTTCCTCCTCTCTTCTCACTCTTTTCAGTACTCCTCTGAAAAGAGCAGGCAGAACAAAAGGCACTGAGTAACCTTGCCTTATTTGAGTGTCTTCACAAACACTGCCATCACAGTCCTCGATATACAGAACTGATATTTTCCACTAATGCTGTAAGACAGCTAATGCAACATCTAGATACTTTTACAGAGAAACAGGGAAGAAAATGATATGATCTTCACAGAGAACACTGGACTACTCCGACATGGCTGAATCTCCTTTTGGTGTCCACATTTAAAAAATTAGCGCTAAAATATTTGACAGAGGTCAAAGAAGCAAATCAAGATGATTTCAGGCCAATATATAAAACATGCCTTAGAGTAAGAGAACTCCAGGAGAATTTATCTCAACTGAAATTTTGACTAATTTGAATTTGGCTAATTCTGAGCTGTTTCATCCAGTATTCTTCGTTCTGCAGCAGAAGGAAACAAGACACCTTCTTGAAGGCAACTCATAAAACCCTCCATCATATGTCTCATATACTTTTCGGAGGAGAAGATGCTCCTTCATGTTTAAAATGAAAGATCCCAATATCATTATTTTTCATGTTCAATGCCACAAACCCTATTAACATAATGTTATGCATATGTAAAGAGCAGGACTAAAAGCAACCAGCAATATCGTCACAGTATCTGCTACTGACATGCTTTAAATTTTGTTCTTCTATTTTGTATCTACATTTCACGTAAGAGGATACAACATTTCATTCAGGTAGAATTAAAAGTTAGGTTATATTTATGCTTCTCTTGTGGAGGATGGACAGCTACACATAGGTTTCCTTTGATTATTCTGGTGAAGGGATTTGCATACAATTACAGAGGCAATTTCAGTTCCTAGCAGGAACAAACACAGAATGAAGTAAGTATTCACCATATGATTAGACTAATTTATTACATCCCACTAAGGCAAGCTATATGCCAAGAAGTAATCATAAACTCATGTTCAAAGCTCTAGTAGAATGAATATATTTAACAATTCAAATTAAATTCCAGCTGTAGGAAGTGACATTTAGTGGGAAACATGGAAATGGGCAATATATAATGTAAAGGTAACAGGTAAAAGAATACAGACATTGAAAGCTGTGACTGGCCTGTCTGAAAACAAGACCAGAAAAGAAAATTGTGAATAAAATCCTGGCAAGTTTCTAGTATGAAATATATGTTGATCTGGACTTTGGTTAGTTTTAACTGACCTTGGCATTAATGTCTGAAAATGAACACAGTGACCAGTCAATAACTGCTCCATAAAAGTTAAGTGCCTGTGACGTTTCATTATACAATGGCACTTGCATTGACCATTTTGAAAGCAAATGATCTTAAGAACTTTGTTCATTTTAGAGCTGGGTATTTTCCTTCCCCTGAACAGCTGCTTATTCACAGAAAAGCACACTCTGGTGTAATCCCAAGTCTTAATGAGCAGAAGTGAGCATTTCTGCCTTGGACTTGCCAGGAGAAAAAATTACTAAGGTTTCAAAAGAGTGGAAACATCTTTTTAATAAAAATTGATGTTGCTTAAATATTTTCATTTAGGGCATCTCCACAAATAGAAACAATAGGTACAATTTGGTATCTAGGAGAGCAGTGGCAGCAAGATACCTGCTCAGTATTCCTGGTCAAGAAAGCATGGAATTCTGCAAGTGTCACTGAATGCCCCTGAGTACACTGTGTCATGATCATTAGGACTGAGCACGTCCTGGGAGGTTTAGTCTAAACCTCTCCAGCAAACCCACAGTATGGAAACAATGCTAAAATAGTCACCAAGGCAGAAAAAGACAGAGAAAATTACTCTGCATCATGGTACAAACAATATTTATCAGAAAGGTGGGAAACATTTAATGCAGTCTTGTCTTCAGTGACTAATTAGTTTATGAAAGAATATCTGAAGAAGTTGCAGAGGATGTGGGAATCAGCTGAAAAAACTTAGGGAGGTGAAAAATAAGATATTCCAGAGGGACTTTCTGTATCTGAGAGGAATGAGAAGTGGGAATGCAGGAACTGCTCATTGGATATAGGATACTTTTTAAGTCCTAGAACATGTCTTTGGCATTTCAGATTTTAATTTAAGTTGAAAATAAAATAGTAAATAAGGTTGAATTTCAGTTGTACTAGTGCAAAACCAGAAAAATCCTACTTTGACCTTTTTTTTTTTATGCCCCCACTTCTGTACTTGGAAATTAAAATCTATTTATTGGAAATTAAAATCTGTTTCTAAAAATCTACAGCAGATGAAAATCCATCTAAAACCCCAGTATTATTTAATTTTCTTTACACACTGCTGCCAGGAACAATATCTATGCTTATTGCTCAAAAACCACTGTAGAAAACCCTGCTGCCCATTAATAGTTCTTTGTATAGTTTGGCTTGTGCTTCTATTGCCCTTTTCAATGTGATTGACAAGATATTATTTCACAGTATAGTGTCTTAAATGCTATAAATTACCTCAACTGTCTTATTTTCCTAAAGAGATACAATGTAGATTTGAATTTTCCAATTTGCTTAAAGCAGGGACATCCAACCTTTTCAACCTGAGCCCTAAAGCACTATTTCAAAAAGAGCAGTGAGCCACAATTATTCCTTGAGGGCCTCTTCTCTGGAAGCAGAGTGGAAGGAAGCAAGCATCACCCTGGCTCCCTTGCTGGGGATCCTAAAGTCTCACCAAGACACCAGGCTACAGCTGTAAAATTGCACAGAATTCCTTAAACACATTGCATTTTGCTTGTGATATTGAATTATGCCCAGTGGCAGCCCGAAGGAGCTCTCACATGGCAGCTTTGTGCCGCGACTCCAGGCTGGGATGAACGTGGTACAATGTCCCAAAGTACAAAAGACAGGGTGACCTCATTCCTCCTGCTAAAGTTACCTGCTAACTCAGGTTCCAAATCATTGAGCCAAATCTCAGGCTAATTAATTGCAAATAAACAAACACCACCATTACAGAAACTGGACATTTGCCTATGTCCCTTATGAGATGGTTTCATAAGAGACAATTTGCACAGATACAAGCAGCAGCCGCAGCAGGCGCTTCCCTGCTGAGCTGTTAGCACTGGAGATGATAGGAGGAAAAAAATCTCAATATTGACACACTGCAGGACATTTACACCAAACAACCTTGCTGCAGCTGGGAGGACTGTGTGCATTTGCAAAGTCACCCTGTGTGGTGTTGTTCCCTATGTCCCCTCCAAGGACCTCTGCCCTGGAGCCAGGCTGCTTCCATGGCCTGGAGCTACTCTGAAGCATCATGTTGTGTCCTCTGGGGTTGTTCATGACAGACACAAAGGAGAGGTTTCTCCTTAATATAATGAAGAAAACATAAAGCATCTATTCATGGAAGAATAAAAGATACCAGTTTCAACATACATTTAGTGTTCTCTTCATGTCATATTGACTTGTGTATCACTAAATGAAGATTTAAAAAAACCCCCAATGTCTTCTCTTCTTTCATGCACACATTTGTGCATGAAAAAGAGTTGTAATTACTTAATAGATATTTATTTAAGGTTTTATCTCTGCCTGAGAATGTTAGTATTCACCATTTAGCTTTCATCTCTATGGTAGTTAAAATAAACAAGTCCTTTTCTGGTTAAAGATTCTGGTGTTAATGCATTTTTTTTATTAAAAAGGTTATTCTGATCCTGAGACAACTATATGAAATATAGGCCTATAGTAGATAATGTGGATAAAATTTTAGGCATGTTGATAGGAATAATTGTATTTACATAAGTAATGTTGTGCTCAAAGGCCCCATTGCTCCAGCTGTTGTACCAATCACACGTGCAGACAAAGGTCTCAAAAAAGATGACTTTGGAAACCAAATAGACTCGGAGGTAGGACAAGTTGTTTATTCCTACTTTTATTTTTAATTAGGTGAACAAGAAATTTCAGAGGCATTTTTCATACTTATCAGTCTGAAAATAAAACAGCTTACTTTTAAATGGATATTCAACAATTCATTTAAAAGTAGGATGATTAAAAATATACAATACAAATTAGACATATATTGGATACACATATATTCTTATTTTTATTTATATTTGTTTCTTTTGAAATATGCTTAGGAGCAAATAATTTAAATAATTTACTTTGCATTTTCCTTTCTATCATTCTTTTTCAGCATAACAGATAAGTCACTATGCAGTCCATATTCTAACTTGCATTTTCACAGAATAAGAACTAGAGAAATACTCTGTGTGTGGGTGTTAGGATTACTTATAAAAGGCAGGACAAATCCCGTTGCATAACTCATAAAATATTCGTATTGACTTTAGCTGGAACTACTCACGGGAGAAGAAGCTGGTTCAATATTTGAAATCTGATATAATTAAAATTTGAGAGCATTTAATTCCAAAACCCATTTAATACATTCACTGAGTTTTAACTGTATAACAACTAATTCTGGGCCAGGTGAAAATGTAATTGACAAAAAGAAGTTAAAGATAACAAAGAACCAGATATGAAATGAAATTCCAGTATGCTGGCAAAACTTTACAGCTGTAGGGAAGGCAGGAAGGAAGGGGACCCTCCTTTGAAGGACTAGGACTGGCCACTAAAACTGTTGTCCTGTCACAAAAATACTAAATATTATAGGTGAATTTGGGTAGTAAACATGAAAAATCATGGTCTGGACTGGAACAGATGTTTTATTCTTATGTTAAATATTGTCTTGATATACTTTCTTTCCCAAGAAATAGATTATTCACTTTTTAGACACTGTTCACCTGTTCTGTGCAACTTTCTGTAATATATCCTCCATATACATACAGTTTTACAATTTCAGGGTGGTCACATCATCTGTGGCACCATTTTGGGACATGGTTTAAAAAGCCACTGCATATGTTTTATCATTGTTTCAAAAAGATATAAAGCGACAGGTTCTGATTTTTAAATGACATGTCTTGTTTGGAAACTGAACACTTAGAACAAGGCCAAATATTTCTACCATAGATAAGCATAGTTTTTTTCTTCAGAATTCATGACATTTTTGACAGTTCATTGTCAGCATGCCAGTATGTCAATATTAGCTGTTTCCTGGCTGAGGAGAACTATGCAGGTGAAGTGTATGAAATATTCAGTGGACTGCAATAGCAAGAGCAACCTTCTACCCTGGAATGTACTCAGTTGCTTCATACCCGGGTTAGTTAACAGCTGGCTAGGAAAGAAACTTTAAAAAGCCCCAGCCTCCCATGCTAACAAAATTACAGAACATTTACCAGGGAGGTAAATTGCAGCAAACTGGTACTTCACCATTCAGTTTGAAAATCAACTTCTATTGCTGGCACAGTAACTTGCCCCAGGCATGCTCCAGGCTTGCATGTCAGCTGAGACCCATGAGGAACTGAACTTGTGGTCTCATGCCACTCAAAACTGGTACCAGGTAAGGCCTTTATGCTGCAACACAGTAATATTCAAATCTGAAAGCTACCTTGTCTTTAAGTACCTCATCATACCTTCTTGCACATTCTCACCTAAAAGCCACACTTCTCCATTACACTATGCCACTCCAAGGGTTTTCTATCTGTCAGGTTTATTACAATTCAAAAAAGCTACACATATATTCTGACTTGATGCTTTTAAGATATATAATTAAAACATGGCAAAATACCTAACTTTCCTATATTAGGAAGGCCCGTGCCAATGCCTGACCTTATCCTCGGGAATTTCCATCTGTGTTCTGGAAAGGTGCCTGAGAATCTGCTTTTATACAGTAACTCTAATAACAGCAGACATGTCCAAATAGTTCTCATAAATGTCACAGGCCAAATTTCAAAGTAATACAACTTGCAGTACAAGCCACCTGTATGGGATAAACTTATGAAGAGTGATTTAAGAAAGAATGAACCTAGAAGGTACTGTCAGTCACTCAGGATTGCAAAACACACTTAAAAATCAAATTTTATACTGGATTGGCTCTTTGTGAGTTTGCAAAATGTCTTGATTTTTCAACAAAGTGGAAGGAGAAAATTTAGCAGGAAACCAGGCATCTGAAAGAGCAGACAACAAAATGGGCACATCTGATAAATTAGCACCCTGGGATTTTGTTTGCCTAATATTGCTCCTGATATTGGTCTCTTCAGGATTTGTGAGCTATCTTCATGTTGGACTCTCCCTGAAGATTAAATCCATGCTTCATTAGAGTACTTCATTGCACTTAAAGGGGTTTATAGGCACCTGAGTAAATTTACAGAAGTCCAGATCCACAGATTTTGTACTGGATCTGAGTATCTGTTTTATGGTGTTTTTTTAATATAAAGGCTTCTTTTCAACAAATACAAAGACTTAATCCCCAAATGTAATGTATTCACCTGAAAAAGATAAAATGTCTGTGGAAAGTGCCCAACAGCCTGGGAAACAACCCTACATTCTATCTTAGTGCAATAAAATCACATTCAGTAACTTATTCCTCATTTTTTTAGAAAGCAGAGTGCCAAGCTACTCTAAGTGTCTAGCCACTCCAAGGCTGAAATTAAGGATTAGTAAAAGACCGAAGTAATCAAGTTCAAAGACACTGATGATAATTATAAGAAACTCATGACTGTTCCTCATTACGTAGCATGGGTATATTACCTTGAGTTAAAACCTCCTGCAATTCTCTGGAGAGTTCATTATTGTTACTCTTGCCCACACTCAAATATTCCGAATCAGGAAAAGGGAAGTAAACCTTTCTATGCTATTTAGTCCCTCCTCATCTCTAACAATTCAATAGAGAATTTCATCTGGTGCTTTTGCTTGCAATCTGATAAAACACAGAGGGCTTGTTCCTGGCATCAGGAAGCTGCTGGGCCCAATCCTGGATGCCTGCTGAATCCTCTTCTTTCCCCACAAGCAGGTAGGTCTTTGTACCAACTCACTATCCCAACAGGATGTATGTACCTTCAACACACTATGGAAGAAAAAAAATTAATCTAAAACCAGATTAATTTGTGTTTGTGTGTGTATGTACAGTCCCAGTGAACCCCAAAGTTCTTCCAGTAATTACAGAGGGGATTCAGTCCATTAGATGTCAATACAGGCAAAATACAGTCAGCAAGACAGAAAATGCTTTTCAAAGGGACTTCTGCCAATTAATATGTGGGTTTTTTTGTTTGTTTGTTGGTTTGGTTTTGGGGGTTAATTTTTTTGTTTTTGGTTTCGTGTTGTTGGTGATTTGTTTTATTTTGTTTTGGTTTTCTTTTTCCCTTTTTTTTTTTTTTCAAGTGGGTTTTTTATTTTACTGGTAAAAATTTTAGTTTTTTTTTTTTTTTTTTTTTAATCTGAGAAGTAGACATAACACTTTAGTGAACAGCAAGAGGAGAAAAGGTCTTCCTGAAAATATTGCTCAGGTATTGGGCATAGGATGAAGTCCAAAAGGAAGTGAATTAATTTCCTAAAAGCCCTGCCAAAGACCAGTGTATCTAATAAAAGAGAGGAGTTACTTGACCCAAACAGTCAGAAGAACTCCCCTCCAGACAGTGAGACACAATAAGAAACAGAGAGGCAAAGTCTATGAAAGGTCAGGCATCTCATTTTCAGAAACTTACTTCTTCTTGACAAGTAAATAAAATTCTGACAGTTCTTGGTTTTTTATCTTCTCAGAAGCCTGATCTTTCTTTTACCATATTGGTGTTTCTGACCCTTAGTTTACAAAACTAAATCCTAGATTTCATGGAGAATTTGAACAGGATCACTTTCCATTTATTTTGGGCTTTTCTTGGATTATTCAGATAATGTTGATTTTTCTTAATGGCACGGACATTTGCAAAAGCAAGACAATACAAATCCCAGGACTTGGAAACAGAATTTTACAGGAAGTAAAACAGGAGAATTTCTTATTTTGTACTACAAGTTCATTGACTGGTTATTGATAATGGGTGATTTATACTGCATATAGTATTTTCAAAAAAGTCTTCTGCACTATTTATCATTATGTGTGTTTGAATCTGAAAAGTGGGTTTTATCTATACTAAACTACCATTACTACTTAGAAATTACCAAATATCTTTGCTCCCTATCTGTGCACTGCTGAATACGGTACCTTCCCCAAAAGTGTATGTATGCCATTTTCAAAAGTTGGTACAGAAACACTCTACTAGAAGCACTTGATATTAGAACAACACACATTTCTTTTTTCAAACATTAAAAGTCATTAAGTGACAAAACACCTGGACAAAATCTAACCTTAAGACCAGAATAAACAGTTTATCTTTTAAGAGTACTTCACAATCTTCTCTCCATAAAGCTCATGTGGTGCTTCTTCCACAACCTTCTTCCATTTTTACTAAATAATCTTATTTCCAATATAAATTAGCTTTTTTGGCCATTACTACATTACTTTGTGTTTGAATCAACACTGTTCTTTAATTTAAGAAGATTTAATTTTATTCTCCTAATATATTGATGAAACCCAGTAATTTTTCATCTACAGACAAGCCTCTTTCTTTCATGACACGAATGGTGCATAGTGATGATCATCCTAGCAGTTCTTCTCAGAATTCCTCTTTCTCAAAGAGAAGCCACAATAATTTACTGGCTAAAAGTCTTCAGCACCAAATAATAACAATAAAAAATTATTCATCCTGATCAGCATTATGCACATGAATGCTAACAATCATCCTTTCAAAACACAAACCATTTATTTGTTTTGAATTTGGAAAGAAATAAAAAAACATTAAGAAGTGTTAGGAAGCACATAGACTATTTAACATAACTCAGCATGAAATCTCAGGAGATAATTGAATACTACAGCACCTTGAAGAGTGGTATCCAAGTAAATTCAGTTCTCCAGAGGTATGATAATCTAATTTCCCTGACACTTGTCTCAGGGCTGTTTGAAAAATCTTTAATACGCAAAAAACCCCTGATACTTAAGAAGAAGGCAGATGAAATATGGAGCTCAGAGAGCAGAACAGTGGTTTCCAATGAATCAATGAACATGGCGAGTTACACACAGTAATCTGCTACTCTTTGGAATGTGTACTAATAAAGACGAGTGGTTAAGAAAATCCATTCAGGCAGCCTTTTTGGTGGGGGCAGGGAAAGGCACAACTCATGCATGAGAAATACTTTCACATGCCTGTCACGTCTTCAATATTGCTTTTTGAGAAACCATTATGATGTACATTGTAAACATTAAGGATGAACAAATGCAATTCTTTTCCTCCTCTTAGTAATGTATACAGATGTGGTAAGATTTTATACAGGCTCAAAATGAACCTATAATTGCCAAAAAAAATTACTCCTTCCTTCATGTTCTGAGGAAAAAACAACAAAAGGCATGGAAAGGAGAGTAAAATGTAAAAAAAAAAAAAATTAAGGAGACTTAAAAAGAAAAATGCACATGTATGTAAATTTAGAGATTAATTAAAACACAGGAAAATATTTTAAGTGCCTTAATATAAACTATTCCTGTCTTTCTAACACAGTCTTCGGGGGAAGAAGAGGAATAAAACCTGTAACGCTCATAGTACAGCATATCATTACCAGTACTTAATGTGTCCCTTTCTCTGTCTCCCAAGTCCTAAATGCTAAAAAGATAAAAATTACATTACATTCTCCAAATCCTTTTCTATCATCCTCCCCAACATTCTCATCTCTAAATTTGAGAGATACACGTTTGATGCCTGAACTGTTAGAAGCATAAGGAAATGTCTGGCTTGCTGCATTGGACAAAGATCTACTGTCAATGGTCCAATGCCCAAATGGACACCAGTAATGAGCAGTGTTCTTCAAGGGTTCATGTTGGGACCAATAGTATTTAATACCTTCGTTAATGACACAGGCAATGGGACTGAGTGCATGCTCAGCAAGTTTGCAGATCATACCAAGCTGAGTGGTCCAGCTGATTTGGAAGATGGATACAGTGCCATCCAGAGGCAAAGATTTAAAGATTTGAGAAGTGAACTCATGAAAAACTCAGGAAGTTCATCAAGGTCAAGTGCATGGTCCTGCACCTGGGTCAGGGCAATCTCAGTATAAATACACACTGGGGGGATGAAGGGATTGAGGGCAGCCCTGACAAGAAGGGCTTGGCAGCACTGGTGGAGGAAACATTGGACATGATCTGGCAATGTGTGCTTGCAGCCCAGAAAGCCAACCACATCCTGAGCTGTACCAAAAGCAGCATGGCCAGCACGTCAAGGGAGATGATTTTTCCCATCTACTCTCTGCTCTCCTGAGATCTCATCTGGAGTAGATGTCCTGCTCGGGGACCCAGTACAAGAAAGAATGGATATGTTAGAACAAATCCAGAGGATTGCCACTAAAATGGTCAGAGGGCTGGAACAGTCAGAGATGGAGGGAGCTGGGGTTGCTAAGTCTAGACAAGACAAGACTCTGGAGAGACCTTATTACATCCCTTCAACATATGAAGCGGGCTCATAAGAAAGATGGAGAAAGACTTTTTGCCAGGGCCTGCAGTGGCAGGACAAAGAACAATCGTTTTAAAATGAAGGGTAGATTAAGGCTGCATATAAAAAACATTCTTTATAGTGAAGAAATCTTTTCCAGTGAGGCTGGTGAGGCACTGGAAGAGGTTGCTCAAAGAAGCTGTGGATGCTCCATCACTGCAACTGTTCAAAGGCCAGGTTGGATGGGACTCTGAGCAACCTGATGTAGTGAAAGATGTCCCTGCCTATGGCAAGGAGGTTGGACTAGATGATCTTTATTAGTCTTTTTCAACCCAAACCATGCTATGATTTTATGAAAATAGAAGTATTTAAATTATACACAACAAAACTTACTAGAGAAAGAAAGAATACTTATTTCTCAAAAGGATCTCCTAGAATGTAAAGACCAGCACCACAAAATATATATATATAAAAAAAAACCTACAGAAAACAGTGGGAATTATGTGTTCAAGTGCTTTTGCAGACCAAGTCTTTCATGTTGACCATGTTGCTGGGGGATGTGCTGGACATTGGCCCACAGGTGGTGAGCAACTGTATTGTGGATCACTTGTTTCTCTTGGGTTTTATTCTCCCTCTCTCTTATTTCATTACTATCATTATTGTTAATATCATTAGTAATATTACATTTTGTTTTGATTCAAGTATTAAAATATTATTATCAATCAACAAGCTTTACTTTTTCTTTCTGATCTTCCTTCCCACTGGGGGTGGGGTGATGGGCAGTGCATGGCATGTATTTTCCAGCTGGAGTAAAAACCCCATTAGCCCCTAAGGCACACCAACAACCACCAATACTTGGCTGTAAACTGGAGGTTGTACAGATAATCACAACCCTTTCAGCATAATTAATGCTGCCCACAGTCCACCCACTTTAGCACTCGTGCACCCAAACTGTATCCCAGTTGTTGACAGCATAGAAGGATCACTTAAAAGCCCAACTAAAGCCCAACTAAACACATCTACTCACAACTCTACTGGTTTTACCCTTGTCCATGGAGTCAATATTTTGTTCATAGAAAGCAATCAAATTATTCAGACACAGTCTTACTCAGGTAAATCCATGCTGGCTATTCCAAATCTTGTCCTTGTCTTTCACACATGCAGAAATGAATTTACTCCATAACTGTTTAGCAGACTTAGCTAAAGACAAGCCTCTTTGCCAAATCCTCTTTCTTCCCCTGCTTGAAAATGGGTATGAAGTTTTCCTTTTCCATTCATCAGGAACCTCCTCTTGAAAAACAAGATCTTTCAAAGACCATTGAGAACAGCCTTTAAATGATGTCAGCTGGTTTCTTCAACACCCTTGGATAGAAACCATGGGTCTGAATAAAAACTATTTTCTTAAAAGGTCTCTGACACAGTCCTTCTTCGTTCCAATTCTGCCACTTCACTCATTGATTTAGAGGACCTGAGGGCAGAGATCTTCCCAGCAAAAATCAAGATAAAAAAGCATTGAGATTTTTGTGTACTTGTCCACTCTTCAACTGCTCATTGGATAGTGGGCTCACATGGGGGTTTATCCCCTCCTTCTTCTGCCAATACACTTTCAGATGCAGTTTACACACCTTTGTTGACTCTTGTTCTACTCCACAGGTCCATGCTTGAGCCACATTTTTGTAGTCCTTCAGAGAGCCTGTCCCTGCTTCCATCTTCAGTGGACCTACTTATTACATTTGAGCTCTGTCAGGAGTTCCCCATTCAAGCACCTGCCATGCTTGCTTGACTTGCTGCACATCAAAAAGGATAATCTCGGTGCTTTGAGGAAAACATCCTGGAAGATCAACTGGCTTCCTGGACCCCTTCCTCTACAGGGTAGAAGTCTGTTGGACCATGCCAAGAAGATCCCTAAATGAATCACTCTTCTTAAAGCCAGGGCTCTGACTCTTCTATTACCTCTTTATGTTAACTTCATAAACACAGAGTTGCTGCTTATAAGGCCCACCTTGCTTATTGCCTTGCCCACCTCCAGCCTTACTCTTCCTTGCTTGTAGCTGCAGGTTTAACAGGTCTACCCTGGCTATAACCTTCACTTCCTGTTTCAAGAAATCATCTGGATGTGCTTCAGAAATCTCCTATTTTGCTTGCATTCTACCTTATTGCATTTTGACCACTTATCAGGACAGCTGAAGTTCCCTGTGAGTATCAGAACCTGCAATTTTGAGGCTTCCTCCAGCTGCCTAAAGGTTTCCTCCACTTGCACCTCTTGACTGCATTTAGCAGTGGTACCATCACACCTGCTTATCCACCCTCTGCTCCTCACCCCCAAGCGTGGGGCCAGTTTGCCCCATAGGGAATTTCCTGGACAGGGCAGTCACCCCTTTGCACAGAGCACAGCACTGGATCCTGTCCATCTCCTCCATGCCCTGCAACACTCCCATCCTTTTGGTCACAGCACTTTCTGTAACCCACCACATTGGTGGCCACACAGACACACCTAATCCCACCTGCTTGTTCCATATGCTCTCTGAATTCAGGCACAGACAACTGGGATGGGACTACAGCCACCGTTTTTTCACCAGGTGAGAACATAAGAGCCTCTTCTACTACTCTGTTCCCCTGGTGCTTTCTCATGGCCTCCCTTCTCATGGCCTCCCTATCCCCTCTTCAAGCCCTCGGATACATTCCTAAATAAACAGATATGCAGATAATTTTGATTTTTAGGCCTAAATGTGACAGTTCAGACTAGGAATCAAATTAATTTTTATGTTATCAGAACACAAATGTGCCTCAAATTATTACTATTGCTCCTTATTATCTTTTTCCTCCTTCCTTTACTTAAAATGAGCTGATTTAGCTTACATTTTAAAGTCAATTCTTAGACTAAAGCAAGGCCTCAAAAGCAAATTGTAGAGTTAGTAATAGTATCATAAAAGAATATTTACTGTTGTAGTATAAACAATAGATAATTATGGTATCATGAAGCATGATTGCTAAGGAAACCATATTTGTACTAGTTCCTATTCATTGTTCACTTTAGATCCTTATCAGAAATATATTATTTTGCAACACTTCTTGAAGTATCCTCTAAAATCCCTGTATATGGTTTGAAGCTGAAAATCTGAATAGTTGTCTGATTTGATTGGATTTTTTTTCCATATAAAAAGACTAATAATAGGGTGAGATTCAAAGTGTCAAAAATACATTACATATATTCCATTTTCTCTCTTTATTTCCCCATTAATTTCTTTCTTTTCATTTCTAGGCATTAAAAGTGGTATAAAACGATCAGCAGTCGATGCAGTATGTCTCTAGTCTTGCATTAGCTCACATAGCAGGCCTGATAAATTGGCTATGATTTCAGGACTTTATATAGCTCTCATTATCTTTTTCTGCAGCAAAGGAAGTTTAGAAAAGCAACATCCCTCCTTTTGCTTATTGTACTCTAAATGTAATATAAACCAGTTATATTAGCACTTACCTATATAATTAGTGGAACAAAGCTCTTAATAGAACAATTAAATACAGACCCTTCATACATTAAGACAGTGTTATGCCCTTTGTACTCTCAAGAAATTGCTGAATTCCCAACCCACATACTTAATATAAAAATAAAGTGGCAATGAGGCTACAGTGAAAGAAAAAAAGTGATTGTGTTTGCCTTTGGAGTATTTTTTTTTAGTATTTAAAATATTTAAAAATACAAGTTTATAAGCATGAATAAACAGGTGTATGCTCTTCATACACATTAGTTATCATCCTTTCCTTCCGATCAGAACTTGAATTTGTACCAACCCTACATCCATTTGCCTTTACAATTACTACTTTAATCTCCTTTTTTTCTAAGCTTTCTGAATCCACTGCTTACATTCCCTTTAAGCATATTTGTCTGCCAGGTCCCTCTCAGATCATCTTGTCTGCTTTCCCACCTACCTGTCTGTATCAGCTAAAGTTTCTGCTTAAGCATTTAAATCTGTATTCTGTCCCTACTTTCCTAGACATTTAACCATTGTCAAATGTATAACCTGTGCATTTTTGAGTCTAGCCTGCATTTTTGATAGATGAAAATTGTCCTCTGCCTTTCTACTC
Source organism: Urocynchramus pylzowi (assembly GCA_013397555.1). Classification (NCBI taxonomy): domain Eukaryota; kingdom Metazoa; phylum Chordata; class Aves; order Passeriformes; family Fringillidae; genus Urocynchramus; species Urocynchramus pylzowi. The sequence continues at coordinate 333,680 of VZRH01001118.1, read as the reverse complement.
TTTCCTCATGAACTCAGGATCAACATGAATAATTTTCCTTTTTGACCTGCCTATTGACTTAAATAGCGTGACAACATAAATGGCATATCTTATTTATAAGGTAGGTTCTTAACCTACACATCAGAACTCTAATAATTTATCACATTAAACATGCTAATGGCACAATATTATCTTTGTAGTTTAAATTCCTCAGTATTTGCATATTGTATCCAGCCTGCAGTCCAAACTCACTATAGCTTCCATCCTTTTCCTCATCTATTTCAACGTTATTTATTAATTTCTGAAATACATAGTTTTTCCTCACTCACATCCATCCATAATATTATTCAATGTCTCTTAGCTTATTGTTATGGTGATAATATCCCTTTCTTTGTATTCCTGTTACTCTGCTCTTCTTTCCTTATGGCATCAAATTTAAATATTTCTCTCCATTTTCAAGCCCTTTCTGATGAGCTCCTCCATATTATCATTTATTTCAGAGATGATGATGATTGGTGATGCTAATTTCACATCCACTTACTAAATTTTCCAGCTTTTAACTCAGCTTTCTCCTTTGTGGCTCTGCAGAATCTGTGAGGCTGAGCAGAATCCCTGTGAGGATTTGCTTAGGCACCTCGTTACCCTCCCTCAAATACTGCTTTTCTGTGCCACCTGCAAGAAAGCTCGACAATGAGCAGACTGCCATGATGCTAAGAATACTTTTCATGCCTCTCTATAAGACTGAATTCTCCCAATTTTTGCTCTTGCTGTCCTGTTTAATGCCTAGATGTAATCACTTTAAGCAATGGTGATGTCCTTCTTTTGTATGTCTATGTGTAATTTACGACAGTTCTCATGCGCTACAATGATACCAACAAATAATACTCAGATGAACATACTACTTCCATTTTCTTGATAGTTTGCCTTTGGGTAGTTCTGCTGTTAATTCCATTCTAAAATTGTCATGCCTTCAATCCATTAAGGTTTTTTAGGAAAACTCATTTTTGGAATGTTTCTTGAGCAGTAAGGAAACCTCCATGCAATACAACAAAAATGGTGAAAAAAGCAAGCTCCCAATCAAAGTATAACATGAAGAGTAGGCATAGCCCACATTGTCTTGACTCATTTCTTATTATGTTTAATGAATCGCTTGTCAGCTATCTGTGCAAACCAAGAATCCTATATCTGAAAAGCTGGAATCTTAAAACTAAAGGCTTTGAATAATACCAGATGAAACAATCACCTGGATATTTTGTTAGCAGCTATTCCGTCCTACCAGAGGCAAAAAATAGTCATGACTATGCCACACTCCCACATTAATTCATTTAAGCAGCTCTGCCATCTGTAAGTGAATCTTTGGGATTGAATGCTCTTCTACAGAGCAGAAAAATCAGAACACTGTGCAAAGGTCCGCAGCCATTTTGTACCTGGGCCTTGTTGCTGCCACCTTCTCCAATTTTGCCAAGACTCCTCAAACATCTTTGCAGCCATATGAAGCTAAAAGCTGTATGCTAGAGTACACTGAGAATCAGAAGGAAGGAGTGAAAAAGGAAAGGAAATAAGAAATAAACCCACAGCTCTATAATAATAATGCAGAGCACTCGTGACAGGGTTTAACAGGTAAAAGTGATAATTCAGTACCAGCAGTAGTTGTACTTTTTGTAAGTGCAAGAGAAGCCAGAAAGTCAAATTACAGCTGCAAGAAAAAAACAAAGTAGGATGCCTCAGTGTGCTCCTCTCTCTATGTTTCTGCATGTAATCTAAGAAATATATTTCCTAAGAGGAGTGCTATTGAGCAAGTTGTAGTTTTCACCCTTTGGAAAAATTGTATCTGACAGCTATTGAAGAGGAATCATCTACAGTTGGTTGTCTTGGCCTTCTACATGTAGCTGACATCATTTTATTAATTCAGGGAGGGGAAAGGTTTAAATAAAAATGTGAACTCTTGTAGCATAATGAATAGTTCAAAAAGGCAAAAAAGGGGCATCAGTTTATGTCATAAACTGGCTTCTTGCCTGCTCCAAGGATGTGACAGAAGACATATAGACTTTATTCTCTCCACCAAAAAAGTAATTTGCCATGTGATTTGACAAATCACAAAATAGAGGAAATGAGGAATAAACTCTCTGTTTTATGTTAATTATCACTTCTTTTATAATCTTCAGATGCCTTTTTCATAGACTTCAATAGCTTCTAGTATTCTTGCATCACAGCATCTCAAAAACTTTAGTGTGGATGTTTTTGCAACAGAGACCAGGTATTGCCCCATTTTACAAAGAACTTGGACAGCCCCTATTCACTCTGCTTAATATTAGTGTTCTTAATATGTAGCTGTGTGCCAAGGCCTTGTCCTTGATAGGTACCTAGAGATGATGTATTACAGTGATCCCAGGGTAGGTATAATGTAGCCACTTGTAGAACACTTGTATGTTACAAGGCAACATCATTCTCTTTTTCAAAACAGAAGGAAGTTACTAATAAATAAAATTAATGACTAAAAAATTATGAAGAAACTCTTCCATGTCATTATTGAACTATATGGGACAAATTATATCACTGTGATTCTGTGAAGATTATAAAGGATTGAAGGATTCCAATGACTGCTCACAAATATGTCCCCCTTCATGGAAGAGGGATAAGTTGACCACTGCTAAAAAATACTGAAGGAAAATTTTGTATAAACCACTTCAGAAACAATTATTTTTTTCTGCTCACACTTTGTTGCTTCTTTTTTCTCAAACCCATGCAAAACTTATTGCTGGATTTTTTTTTTATTTTCATCATCAAGATCCTCATTAATTCTGCTATTTTTAGTACTTTAATAATATTGATTCCATTCTGATGATGCAGCATTGCTGTTTGCATTTCCAAAGTATGCATGTCACTGTTCTATACCAGACTGACATATTTCAGTATGCATGTGAAATGCACTGTTTCCAAAAAGGAGGATGATACTATTACTTCTCAATCTCCCCCACTTTCAGTTTTTAACTTTGTCCTGGCACAATGACTCAAAATCAGATCTAGAAAAAATGCATCCATTTTAAAATTGCAGCCTGGCTGTTGTTGACAATGTAGTATTGAATAAATTTAGCTGTTTTTTCCTTCCCTCTAGTGCTTTCATCCTGAGTTCACAGAATTGTCAGCCTTTACATACAACAGCTGCACACAAGCAGTGACAAGGAGAGACTTCAGTGGCTACAAGTGCTTCTGCTTCTCATTATACTACCTCATCATATCCTGCATTTTTGCAAAGTCACAATACAAATGCATCCAGATCAGATGTTGTCTCAGTTACAGTGCAGGGCTTGAAAGAAGCATCATTTCAGGGACAGACTTCTGACATAATCACACAGCAATGTACACTGCTATCTGCCTAATTATCCCCCCCTCCTTTCCGGACTTTTATCCTCCTTTCACCCCCAAATCAGGACCCACAACACCTTTCTGTATACAACATTGGAAAAATTTACTGTGTGAATACATAAAACAATGAAAATCTGAATGAGCAACTTTCAGTAATAATACATCACACATAAGGTAGCTATGAAATGATAATTAAGTACAATAAAGCAGTAGTGAAAAATGCTAAGTTCTGCATATACACAGCAAAAAGAAATTACAATCTGCAAGAACAATAGTTCAAAATTTTCTGGCACACAGACACTTATAATTGTCTGACGTTGGATGTTCTGTATTAGTATATTTATGGTTTGGATGAGCTATACTAAGATCAAAAATTTTCATGCTGCAAAGTAATTCCATCAGGAAAAACACAATAAAGGGTACTTCTGCTGATGTTCATAAAAGCATTAAATTCAGTTATGAAGCCTTATGCTGTATAAGAGGTGCTCAACTTTTCAAAGAAAAGAAATAAAGAGTTGTCTTTGTTGGAGTAAAGTTAAATTGTTAGAAGCAACCTATCAGGAGCAATTATGCTGATTCATGTTGTAAACATCATTCCAATGTATGCCCACCAGAAAATGTAGAAGCATGACATTTAGTGCATCAAATTTAGCTTTGTCATTGCCTTATCTACAGGGTAGAGAGCTTTGTACACATCTCCCAGGAGAGAAAAATATCCAGTTAAACCCTCTTCAAAAATACCCTTCATTTATAACTTGAAAGCCAAATTTCAGTTGACGAAAGAATTATTTCAGAATTTTCTTTTCAGCATTTCTCTACACTCCACGTAGACAGAGTGCACTGCAGTTCTACAAAACAGCCATTGTGCCAACTTATCTAATCGTAGCTACATGAAAAGAAGCTCTGAAATTTATTTAGATCACACAGTCAGCATGATCCCTGAATAAGGAAAATGTGTAATTGCATAGCTCAGGGGCAGATTCGGGTGTGCACGGCGACCCAGAAAGTCACATTTCAGTCCCCTGCTTCCTCCTTGCAGAGGGAGCAGCCGGAGCCAGGCATGCCCCAGGTGTGCTGAGATGCCCTCCTGACAGCCCAGCTGCTGTGAGGAGAGTGCTGGGGCTCAGAGACACAGCAGGCCTCTCCCTGCTGCCTCCTTTACACTCCCTCCATTAGCTCACATAGGTGCAGCACACTGGGGAAACAGCCCCCATCTACAAAGGCACCGAAGCAAAACAATTCAGCCCTCAGCACTGTGTGTTTGCATGTCTAAGAAGTGGGACATTTGCATGCCATGAGATTATCCCTGCTCCTCCTGCGACCAGTTCCTCACGTGCTACTCACTGAAGCCAGGAACAATTTCAGTCCTGACACTCACTGGTTTCTCAAGAACTGCTACTGCATCGGGTGTTTCAGAAAAGGATGGGCTGAGGTGGAGGGGAGATGATAATCTACAGGGTACAGAATGGAGCAGTGCCACAGCTTGCTTCTCCCCCTGCCAACAGGGTATATAACCAGCAAAGTCTAACACAATGTACAGTTTCTGTCTCTGCAGTTAGTTTTACCTCAAGGCAGAGAAAAAAAAATCTTCTTATTATAAAATTATACTACTGACACCATAACTAAGATTGAAAAAGGCTATTACTGGTGTAAGTGACTCTAAATAAGGTTCTTTATTCATTTTGAATAGCTAAGCACAGTAAAAGAAAGACAGGCCCAATATATGCAGGCTCCAGACCCAGAATTTTCAATTCTCATAATGAAGGTAATCAAAAGGGGAGATTTCTCAGAGCTCTGGGATCCTTATCATTGGAGATACTAAAACGTGATTAGAGAATGTTTTGAGCAACCTTTCTAAGGCTGAATTTTGCCCATATAGGGAGAATTTTCACATGACATCAGAGGTCTCTTCCAACACAAATGATTCTGTGATTCTGTGACTTTAGCAGGGATATCAGTCTGTTTTGCTATCGACTCAGATGTGTGTTTGTACTGGGTTTGCATGGTCGGGCTTTGGTGGCAGAGAGAGTTACAAGGGTGACTTCTGTGAGAAGCTGCCAGAGGCTTTCCCCATGTCCAGCAGGGTCAGTGCCAGCTGGCTCCAAGATGAACATGCTGCTGGTCAAGGGCCCATCAGAAGTGATGATAAAGCCTCTGTGATAACATATTAAAGAAGAGGGGAAAAAAGTTATGGCACAGATGTAACTGCAGCCAGAGGAGAGCGCAGTGAGAACACGTGAGAGGAGCAGCCCTGCAGACACCAAGGTCAGGGCAGAAGGAGGGGCTGGAGCTGCTCCAGGCATTGGGCTGAGATTCCTCTGCAGCCCGTGGCACAGACCACAGGGAGGCAGCTGTGCCCCTGCAGCCCCAGAGGACCATGGAATGCAGAAATCCACCTGGAGCCCATGGAGGAGACCACCCCAGAGTGGGTGGATGCCTGGCAGAGGGCTGTGACCCCATGGGAGGCCTATGCTGGAACAGGCTCCTGGCAGGGACCTGCAGAGTCATGGAGAGAGGAACCCACGATGGAGCAGGTTTCCTGGTAGGACTTGTGACCCATGCTGCAGCAGCCTGTTCTTGAAGGACTGAGCCTGTGGCCCATGGTGCAGCAGTCTGGGAGCAGTCTTGCCTGCAGGATGGACTCACAGTGCAGCAGTTTGCAGAGAACTGCTGCCCCATACATGGCAAAATGCCCAGGTGATGAACACAGTCAGTAACTCATCTCTAGAACCCCTCAGTTCTCATTGAGTCAGACTGATGGGAGCAGTAAGAGGTGCTGCATTTCTTCACCATTCATGTGGTGTCCATCAGAAACATGATGATTTACAATTCAAAGAAAAGAAAGAAGAAATTAGACAGAAAGAATGTAATGTTATAAATTCTGCCCATGTTTAACAAGACAATCTCCCACCCTCTTTTCATCTGTGCTCCCATTTTTAATACTGCATCAAGTCTACCAAAGAAAGAAACCCATATAAAGACAGAATACATAAATGTTATCCAAGATGGACAAAACATCCAAGACTTAGCAGAGGTGTTGATCAAAACTGTAGTAGATGTAGTATTTTCTCAATGAAGAAGACAGAAGCTTTTCTCATATACTAACTCAAGGCTTAAAATGAATTCTAATAGCAACTAAACAGGGCTCTTTGTTCATTTGCTTTTTGGTTTTTTTTGGTTTTTTTTGTTGTTGGTGGTGGTGGTTTTTTTTGGCTTTGTTTTTTTGTGTGGTTTTTTTTTGTTTTGTTTTGTTTTGTTTTGTTTTGTTTTGTTTTGTTTTGTTTTATTTTAGCAGCCAGATTAATCCTTTAAAGGGGATTCCCCAGTTTTTCATTTTAAAACAGCAACTGGGGCAGACCCCTATTGGGTTAAGAATCAGCCAAAAGGAAAATTATATTTCCTTTAATTTAACTATATGTACTTTGATTAACTCTCATGATGTAATTTGTACATGAGCATGTTTCCAAATGACTGTTTGTTTCTAGTAAAAAATTACTAGGAACATTTTAGAGCATCAGCTTTCTAGTTAATATTCTTCCACTCATTAACAAGAAATACCTTTTTTTATTTTTGCAGGCTCTCGATGAGAACTAGTGCCCGGGCTGCTCTGATTATTTATAAATGCATTATTCATTATTAGGATGTTGCTATCAAGCATTTTGTTGTGACATTGAAAATCTGCAAATACATATATACTAGGTGAAAAAGAAAGTTCCAGGGGGCAGACTTTGGCCTGTTTAGCAGTTCAGTTGACAGAATCCCCCGGGAGGCAGTCCTGAAGGGCAAAGGAGTCCCGGAATGCTGCACATTTTTCAAGAAGGAAATCTTAAAGACACAGGAGCAGGTCATCCAAATGTGCTGAAGGATGAGCTGGCAGGAAGACCCACCTGGCTGAGCAGAGATTTGGCCAGAACTCGGGGTAAAAAAGAGACTTTAAGAAGGGGCAGGCATCTCAGAGGGGCTACAAGAATGTTGTGTGGTTGTGAAAGGAGAAAATTAGAAGGGCCAAAGCCCAACTAGAACTTAATCTGGCTACTGCTGGAAAAGACTAAAATATGTTTCTATAAATGCATTAGCAACAAAAGGAGGGCTGAGGCAGAACCTCCATCCTTTACTAGATGAAGGGGAAAACATCTGAGGAAAAGGCTGAGGTACTTAGTATTAAGTACCTCTTTACCTCAGCCTTTATCAGTAAGATCAGTTGTATGCTAAGTATCCATCCATTCCATGAGCTGGAAGACAGAGATAGGGAGAAGAGTCCCCATAACCCAAGAAGAAAGAGTCAGCAACCTGCCACACCATGTACACAGGTTTTAGCTTCTTTCAGACAAGATCTGGCAGTCAGTTGACTGTTGTCTAAATAATTCAGCTGGAGTTCAGCTGTGCATAGTGATACAGAACAGCACCTCTTCCTAATTAGTAGATAGTGATAACACAGTTATTCACCATAGGGTGAGCAGCCCATGAGTTAAGAATAGAAGTGTCATGTAGAGCAGAACAGGTAGAGGTGAAGTGCAGATGCCTGATGCTGTAATCACAAATCACAGTGGCCAGTGCCTGGTCACTTTGTCAGCTGAAGGGACTGTCAAGGATAACAAAGAGAACAGAAAAAAAAGGTAGGACAGAATTGGAAACCAGTGAAGAAAGACCAAGTGAGACAATTTTTCTCAATGCAGCTTTGTAATTGCCAGTTTATTACAAGCATTACTTTCAGATGAGTGCTAAGAATACACACAAATACTCTTTGCTAAGCATGTAGATGTGTAAGACCTGATAACAACATCAAAGATCTGTGAAAAACTTGGTTTAAAACTTCACTGAATGTGGTTTTAGGTTTTTAGACTCATTTCCCTCTTTACATATACATGTACCTTGTTACATATTAAGCACGGCATTTTTGAGCTACCAGAAAACAGAGGAATTTGTCTGCCTGTTTGTCTAATTTTCATTAGACAATAATTATTTTCACAGTATTCACAGAACTTTTACTCCTCTAGTTCAGAAAATAAGATTCTATTTTTTTGTGGGTTGATGGCTGTCATAAAGACTGATTATGGAAGAAGCCACCACATTTTCTAGGATATGGGTTCTCTTTTTTTTTTTTTTTTTCCCCTTGTTCTATATATTTGAACAAGTTTTTCACTCTATGGTTAAAGAATTTGCAGTAACTTTGACTGTCATGGCACCAGATATATTAGCATCTTTCATACTGATTAGGCAACATATTACCAAATGATTCAGGAACACACACATCTTTTTTTCTATTCTTTCATCATCTACATTTATAATTTTATTGCTTCCAAACCCAATAATATTAGCTGTTCAAAAAGTATCTTGATACTTAGTTTTTAGCATTTGAATGTTCCGATTTTCCACACAAACATTAGCCAGCTGTACTACCTCAATGGCATCACCTGATGGTGAATTTTACCAGTTAACAACAGAAAACATAGGAGATGCTTCTTGTGAGGAAACTACGTGATTTGGCTTGAAAAACAGAATGAAATTTTACTTTCCAACAAAAACTAGATTTTTGCTTTATGTTGTCATTAGTTTTAAAAACAATTTGTTAGCTTTGTGGTAGTTTTTCAATCAGGAGATAAAAGATTGATTACTTCTCAGTGGTTTTTTTGCTGAAGTCTCTTCTCTTATGTAGCTTATCTTAAAACTCTAAGACCTACTGTCACCTAGGATAAATTACCACAGTCCTACCACACTGAATGCAATTGGGCAAACTATCCAAGAGAAGTTTGGGCCAGAGAATTTTTATAGACAGGTTTTATATCACCGTATTTGAGAGTCATCGCCATATTTTTTACTTTGCAGCTTATAATATTTGACACTAAAGCCAAATCCATCCATTTTTCTACCTCTTATATTATGCAACACCAGCTGCTTCACAAGAAGGCCAAAAGGCAGTTGCTATATTTTATACTCTCTATCAGTTTTGTCACGCTTCCTTACATTCAGACACTGGCTTGAAATCTGCCATGAGTTGTCTTCCTTGCAATAGTTCTTCTTTTGCTCTACTCAAGAGTACAACTCAAGATAGTGTTACTCATCACAGTCTCCAACTGATAATTGAGGTATGCTACATTTATACCTTCAGCAATATCCTGTAAGTGTCATTTTTGTGGTATGCTTCAAAACTGTATACAAAATTCAAGAGTTTTGAACTGGCCGCCTTTCCATGGCTGTTTCAATCTAGAATATCTGTAGATCTATAAATCTACCAGATCTTTGTTCATACGCACTCAAATGGAGAAAGAGAACTGGTCTTTTGTCATAATAGCTTTCTTCTCTTTATCAGATAGCTTCTGTATTTGCTCTGGTTAATTCCAAAGGCAATGAATAAAATCTACAGCTATCTGTCCCTGGTATTCAATTGTTAGCTTCCTTTCCCTTCAGTGACAGTCCTGTAGTTACAACATTTTACATTTCCCAGCATCTGAATTCATCCCACTAGGCATTTTCTGAGCCTAGGACTCTGCTCTTAAAGGTTTTCTTTGGTTACTTTAAAATAGTGTTCCAAGTAATTTTCCATGCAAGTTTTTGTAAATCCCCCATCTTAGCAGCTCTTTTGTAATCTTACCAAGCAAAAATAGGAGTTTGATATCCTTATTTTACTTTCTGTTCACTGAATTTATTGAAGTCTTGTTGGCTATTAAAATTCTCTCACTGAGTGAATCTTCTACCCTCTGCATTTTAAGCAGTTAGACTTAGGTGTCAGCTTGCCCTTTGATTCATTAGAAGAAGAATATAGTGGTGCTTTTTTGCTAAAGATCAAAACCAAGTGTTAGATCTAATTTGAAAAGGACAAGGGATAGCAAGAAAAAGATAAATGAAATGGCTTACTAAGTTTTACTATCAACAGGTAGTGACTTGTAGTGTTCACTATTAACCAAATGTAAGCATTATACTATGTATGCATGGAAAGGGGTTAAACCAATTTGAAAAAAACTCTGGAAATTAAAGTCTTCATTGATCTGTTTAAGTGAAAGTCATCCATCAGTTATTAACTAAAGAATTAAACAGTCATAGAAGATTGCAATAGTTCAAAATTACATACATTAAAATGTCCTGATCTGCAAATAAAGAATATTTCAGGCAGTCTCGGCCATACATTTCTCTAAGTTGTCTGCTACCAGGCAGACTTTGTCACCATTTTCAGAGACATACATTTTCCTTTATAAAAAGGCAAAATGCTGTGTTCCAATCATTAAAGAGAAAATATCTTTGCAAAAGATCTTCACATCTAGTACAACTTCCTTGCACTTTTTCAGTTGATTCTCTGCGTAAGAGCAGTGGCTAACAATGGCTCTACTTTTGTTCAGCATTGGAAAAAAAAATCAATTGCTCATAGGCCACTACTATTTTTCCTTCCTTCAAGCTGTGTCATAATCCATAAAGAAATAATCCATCACTGCAGTATATTTTCTTCACAGCTGTGACAATAAATTCCTAATTTTGTTCTCATGTTATCCCAGGTAAATCCACTGCCTTTGCTGGAGGTACTGCTGATTTTCACCACTGTCAGTGAAGGCTGAATCAGGCTGAAGAAATACCCACTGCCATGTGCATTTTATGAAGAGTGTCTATGAATCACAAAGTATTTTAAAAGATTTGTATCCCTTGTTTCATTAATTGAAGACCAGTTCATCTAGGATTTCATTTTCAACCCCAAATGGTCCTTTCAATTCAGAAGGACAAGACATGCACATTTATTAGTCATGCATTGAAAAGCTCTCACATCTGTAGAGCTGATATTAACTCTTTGCACACTGTGATTTATTTTGATTGATGTGAACTGCTCTAAATTTCTTGTCACACAAACCAGTGGCAGACCAAATCTAAGACTATGACGGAAATACTGTGCCACATAAAATAAAAACAGGAATAAGAAAATTCACCATGAATATTAATGTGTTTGTGCTTGCAGTTTTCTATTTTTATAAATCCACTATGTCTCACCAGAGTTCTTTAACACATTATTTTAATTTCAAACACCCTATTTGAAAATTCAAGCATATGTATAATTCAAAGTAAGGCCAAGCTAAATTCATAGGTTGTCATTTATAATACAATAATCCATGTGGAAAAAGGAGAGGTAGTAAGAAGCTACACACTTCTGTTTAGATGAGACTGGGATTTAAATGCTTTAAGAGATAACATTGACCATCATCAAAGTGAAGGTCAAGACTCCTTTTCCAAATGTACTGTAAACTTCAATGATCTGAAGAGTGAGGAATCAATATATAAGGCCTTGCATTTTCATGATCATTTAAGGTAACTAAATGCAAACTTGGTGTAGCATGTTTTAATTCAGACAAATAATATTTCACCTAAAAGTAATACTATTTTATCTAGAAAGTAAGCTACTCTGCCTTACAGAACACCTTTCCCAGTATTGCTCACAACCAGTAAGAGCTCAACATGACAAATACAGTAATGTCCTCTCCTTGTGCTTAGATTGTAGGATGCTGGAGGAAAAGGTGTTTTCTCAGAAACACAATCCCAAACACTTTAGGGAAAAAAAAATCTCACCAAGTTTTGCCAAGGGTGAGTCTGAGTACCCTGAGTTCCTGGAAATGCAGAAAGCAAATTCTCTAGTTATTCCTGGTTGGTATATGCATTTTCTTCTCCTGTCCAGGTTATAAAAATTCTGACACCTATGGAAAAGATGGTACCAAGATGCTGGAAAACATCTCTTTCACTTACAGCAACATTATTATCTAGAAAATAAGAAGAAATCAAAGAGAATAAGGGAGTAGGCAATAATCCCAATTAACTAAACTGTCAGTGATTGTGGATTTCATAGGATCTTTAGCAGTGTATTGAATTTGGGGGTTCTTTTGTTGGGGTATTTTTTTGGTAGGAACTTTTTAACTAAAGTTTAACTAAGCAAAAAAACTTTCAAAGCAATTGCTTGATACTAAAAAATAAAAATAAAATTATGAGACTAATAAAAATAAAGGGATTTAAAGGTAAATGTTTTGTCACCTGATTTCTGAGCCAGTGAAGTGTTTGGGGTCCCAAACTCTTTTACACAATGGAGCAGGACAGAAATTCAGAAATTTCCTTTTTCATGTTTTCTTTTTGGACAGAAAGGAGTGCTGAGAGCTTCACAAAACTGCCTGGCTCTCCAAGCAAGATGCTCAAGGAAGAAAACACTAAATACTGTTAGCTTTGAAATTAAGTCACATGGTTTTGCAGAATGGGGCGAGGTGAAGTGCTATGAAGTCAAGAAAAAATGGATTTAAACACAGCTAGCTAAAATGAGAATTGACTATTTAAGAGCTCAAAACAGCCTCAAAGGAGATGCATCTTGCCATGCTGTGTAGCGAGTTGAGGCAAATTTTTTTTTTTTTTTTTGATTACAGCAATGCTGTTTAGCAAATTCTAATGTAACAGATTTAGTAATTTGACACAATTATATTCCAAACTGCAAGGTCTATATGGATCAGACACTAGTTTGTATTGTTTTTAGCACCAGAATCGAAAGGAAACATGGAAAAGTAACCTGGAAAAAATTCCTGACAGCATTAAACAGCTTTAAGGCTTCAGGTCCCATTAAAAGGCCTCAGGTCTTATTCTTCACATTGGACAGCCTGATGTCAGAGAGCCATGTATAAATCCACCTAATAGGATTTTTAGTTAAGTAGATCAAATTTTATAACTTCAGTCTCTGCCAGAGAGTGGATTTTTCTTTACAAGCCAGATAACTTTTTAGGCCTTCAGAAACTGCCTCTTTACTACAAATGGAGCAGAGAACCAGAAAGAATTTAGTGTCTTGTGGCAGATGGCTCTTTCAGACATATCAATTAAGGTACTCCGTTATTATCACAGCCAATGTGGTATAACACCCTGCTAATAAAAGCAGTGGCCAAAGGGGATGTGATGTGGTATTTATATGCAACTCACACGCTCAGGGCAGGACAAGGCCAAGGCACAGACACTGACAGGTGAATGTCAAAGTACTAGAAGCCTGTTTGCATTTCTACAAAGAGGTTTGCCTTTTACCACACCACAGTCCCAGAATTGCCACACTGGTATTTAGGGATGCCGTTGCAAGCAATCAGAGTTGTCCTTTCCAAACAGTTGTCCTTTCCAAACAGCAGACAGAAGATGTAGGCTGCAGAAATAGAAGCAATGAGCTGCAGAACTGTTGCCTCAAAGTCCTCGTACCCAATGAAAAACCAAAAGCACTGCAGAGCACTGGAGACAAGCAAAGGATACCATGCAAATATGAAATAAATTTTATGACTGACGTGTGTTAGAAGAGAGACAGGAGGGAAGAGAGGGAAGAAGCTCAGAGTGTACCAGATTATGTTTGTTCTTCAGATCACTGGGGAAGGGAAACTCAACACCCAGCCAAAGCAAGCCACTGATAGCTACAGGAGTGAAAGGTGCTGGAAGCAGAAACAGGCACCACAGTTCACTGGAGCATGATCCACTCCTTTGCTCCTGCTCTGCACACATTCATGCAGTTTGTAGAGGTCTCTGGAGACTAAGGACCAAGTTTTCCTCTTGATAGAAAAGATTAAACACTTCTCAACCTAAAAGGAGTGCTTTTTAGCACTTCTTGAAGGTGTGCCACTAACTGAGCATGGATGGCTATCCCAAAGCATCTTCCACTATTAACTTTCGACAGTTCATCTTGACTCTTTAAGATCTTTGCTTTTGCTTCCAAATGGAGCAAGAAGGATGGAACAAGATGAAAGAAAGAGGAACAAGTTAAGCCCACATTGCAGCAGAAAGTGGCTGCTGGAAATACAGTAGGCATGTATACTGCAGATATCATCAGCTATGGTTCAGGTTTAGTAGTTTTTTCCCCATTAGTTTAACCTCCACTCAAACCCTTCAATCATTTCAACTCTTCTGGTTTTTAGTTTAAAAACCAAAAGCTCTGCTCTGAAACATAGATGCCCTCAGAGGGGCCAATGTGAGCCCAGGGCTGAGCCCAGCCAGGGTGGGGGGGTCTGGCCTGGTCTGCTGTGCATGTGACACCACGGAGGAGCCACGGGGACACGGAGCTCACTGCCCTGTCCCAGCTGTCTTCACGGGCACGAGGGGAAGGCTGTGGCCACTCGCCAGCTTTGGCTGGAGTCCATCCACTTTGCACCAGCTGAGCAGCATGACATGGACTGTAAAATCTGGCCTAAAGGTTTTCAAACATTTAGAGCTGTAAAGGCGAAAGGGTAGGCTGAAATAATGGTGTGGCCTGCCCTGACACACTTCTCAGCTCTGGGGGTATAAGAGATCCTTCTTATTATCCGGGACAGGAGCTGAAAAATGACATCATACTGGAGGAATAGGACACAGGGGTTACTTTAGAGATGATTCAGATCTTGTTATTAATTCTCTCTACTTGGCAGAATGTTTAAAAACTGGCAAAGGAGCATTAGCATTTCTGGCAGAGCATTGTAACAGCTGCACAGGTAGTGAGAAGTCAGCAAGAAGCTCTTTCCAGCTTGGCAAAAAAAGGATAAAAAGCAGAAAAGAATACTGGCCCCACATCCCAATGACAAAATCATATGACAAAACTCAAAAGCAGGTCAAATAAAAAACAAACAAGGGTTCTATCCTACAAAGTTGGCACTACAAAACTGAAGCATGTCATATATTGATATTTGGCCTCTCTCCATAGCAGAAGTCCTTTCCACAGGTCAAGCAGAGAGGGTGAACAACTGATTTGATGGCTAGAAAAATGCTGAGAGAAAGAGAAAAAACCTGGAGATGGTCCAGTGTGTAGTACACGTTTCATAAGAGAATGTGTAAGAAAGAGAGATAATTTTCTTCACAGTTCTTTCAGCAGGTGTTTATCCTTTTTGGCATCGACAGCAATATTTTCTAGCTACACAGCAGACATGCAGAATAAGATTCCTTTCCACACTTGAAAAGAATCATTTCCCCTTATGCGACTTACAGCTGCTCCAGTCATTCATAGCTGATGTCCTCCTTCTCCAAACCAACACTATTAAAGTGTTGCTGCTTCTGGAATTTACTAAGAAAAAGATAATCTCCAAGTTGTGTCCATAAGAGAGTGACCAAGGTGTTCTATTGGCTTCCTTCAAAAAGGAAGATGCATCCCTATGAACACAAACAGAAAAGCCTCAGAAGAAATGTGCTGTTTTGATGCTAAGATGATAAGAACTGTTTAAAGAGCCTGAATAAGGCAAGGACCAGTGTACAAGTAAAAATTAAAACAGTCCTTTCACTCCCTAACAAATTTTACTCCAACAAAAGAAAATTTTCTTTCCCTTCTGATATGCACAGAGGTGTGAGGATGTCTACAAGGACAAAGTCAAATACACTGTTTTCTCACTGTAGCTGAGGTGAACCCCTTGCTGAAATAACTGAAGGAGCTCAGGTCAGTAACCACCTTTTAGTTAACCACTTCCTCATGTAATAGCTTGAATGCAGCTCTACAAAAACACCAGCTGCTGAAGAAAAGGGTATCTGAGCTCTTACTATGGACAAAGCCAATATCAGACCTGCCCCAGTAATGAGACCTCTTGTAAGGACACATGCATGGATTCATAAATCCTGCATGAGCACGAAGTATGGGATGGGTCCTGTGAAACAGAAAATACAGATAACATTAGATGTGTTATGTGGCTCAAACCCAGTGGCCCAATTCCTTCTCAGTACAGGATACAGTCAGTAGATTATGCTGAGATGCTCTGAGGATCTGACCCTGTATTTCCTTACATGTGAAAATGTTCTCACATCTCTGATGAAGGCATTTACACTAACTGCGTTTTCTATTATCCCAGTTTCTTCATTTATGGTTCATTAGAACCATTTTATGTTCAAAACAAATTAAAATACTGTTTAAGATGTTGCACCTTCTTTTAGCCAGCTTGGATTTGAAGTGAACAGTGTTTTTAAATAAAAAACACTTTATGCTAAAGTAAATAACAAAATGGCAGAGAAATACACTGTATTTCACATATTTTGGGTAGATTAGGCCAGTTATTCTGAAAGTGAAATGGACACTTCACACCAGCAATATTTTCCAGTGATCTCTAGCCTCATTAGGCATTCTCAGTACACCCAGAAGAGTGGTGTAAATAAAATACACTGTTTTCTGATGAGCTTTGATGAGCAGATGTTTGGGGTTTTTGTTGATTCATGTCTGGGATGTTTTTAAAACTTTTCTGCTTGTGCTCCATTTCCTGTTGAAGGAATTCAGAATGACCTAGATGAAAAGAGACAATTGTGACTGTGTCTGCCTGGATGTCGCCCAGGCCAGCAGCTGTGCAGTGGCCACCACAACGTGCCTGACTTGCAGGAGGAGAAATTATGTAATTTTGTCTTTAGACTACTTGTGAATTCATCTTTTGGTACAGATGAAATACCTCTATGTATTTCCTATTATCACTTGTCTGGAAGCTTGGAAGTGCAGTTGAGATGACAAGATAAAGCACTTGGTGAACCTCTCCTTTTGCTGTTTGGTGAGTCATGCACATGAAAACCATAGATATTTTTAGCAGTAACAAAGTAAGTAAATAAAAACTGGAATTCTTTCGCATTCTAAAAAGACTGAAACTAAAACAAAAAATAATTGATTTATTAATCTGGTTTCAGGTTTTGTTTAGGGTTTTTTGTTTTTATGTCTTTTGTTTCATTCAACTGGAATGTTGATGCATTAAAATACATTGATAACTATTTGTTCACCCTGGGACAAAACTGCAAATTTTTTTCACTATGACAACCACAGACTAATTTTAAGTCATATTACATTTGATTTTTCAAGCTAAAAACCGTGATCTGTGATAATTGTAAATAGCAGAGATAGAAATAAATGGCAGTGGGATGCTCCCAGACTCTGAAATAAGGTATAAGAACTGAAAACAGATCAAGCTTACTGAAATGTACTGATAGAACTGAAAAATGTGGCAAAAGGATTAGAAGAAGGTGTGGAAAAAAGAAGCCAATATAAGTTATCAAGGAGGAAAAGAAAAGCAAAATCAAGCCAATAATATGGGCAAATATGTGAAAGCAGGAATGCAGAGGTAGATCCTGAGGTGATTCACAATATAATGCACTTGAAAATAATTAAACCTCCCTGAAGCAGTGGAAATGTGAGCAACAAAACAGCTGAGTTTTGGGAGGCCCTACCAAACAGAGTTTCTGAAGGGAAAGAAGATGAAGCTGGTGCAGTTCTACCCCCAGTCCACAGATTCAGAACCCGCAGGGAATATTCTGATACAGAGGAGAAAGGAAGTTCCTCTTCCCACAAGGGGTAATGAAGAGATCACGAAAGAGAAGGATGCATCAAGTGGGGGTGTTTAAGGATGTGTCACAGAATAATAGAAGTCCTGTGCAGAAAGGCACACTGTGAACGTCACCCTTGGCTTCAGAACAGAGATTTTCATTCTGCCTCAAGATCAAGAGTATGTAGCTGCATTAGGAAATACCTGGCAGAATGCTTTGCTTATTTGAGGAAGAATTGGATGTGAAATCAATCTAGCCAAAGGCACAAATGAAAAGATATATACAATGGTCTATAAACTGGTCTTTTAAAACACATTTATTAAACACTTCAGAAGAAGGATATTATTTTCTCAGTAAAACAATTTTATGATAGTATTAGCTGGGACATTTTTTCCCTGACTCTTTCCTTGAAAAACAAATATCAAAATGCTTTCCATGGGAAAAGGCTATTTTATATGAGTTTCTTATTTTGAATAGTTTTAAAACAAAATAATGGAGATGTTGAGACAAACTAGTTGAAGGTTGTAAAAAAAGTTTGGTTTTAATCTAATGTTAATGAGAATGCAAATACAAATTAAAAAGAAAATATAATCTAAAATTACCGCTAGACTAGTTTTCAGTAGCATGATTTGAATTTGTAAGATACGAAGATTTTTGATATTTAAATGACTTCAGTTGTTCTGCATCCAGACAAAGCTAGGAGATATAATTAATATTAGGCATATATATATATGTATACATGAGAAAAACTCATCCACACCCTCAAAAGTAAATTCTACACAAAAATAAATGATAGGGTCAGGTTTCTGTCCTGTTTTGTACTCTAAATGTAAACTGCTTAAAATGTAAATTTGGCAAAGCTGCCTTATTTTTACTACCATTAGTTAAAGATTCTTAAAAGAGTTATGAATAATTTAGACCTATTTGAAACCCTCCTTATCCCATTATATAAAGGAGAGTACTTTGTTTTTTACAGGAAGGATATCATTGAAGACAGAGATATCACAATGCCTTACTTTTATCAAGTTTACTAACATAGTAAACTGTTTTCTTTCCACTTGATTTATCCATACATATCAAATCACTTTATAAGAGGCATCTGCAAACACATTTCTCTGGTATGAGAGACTTCATTGAAAAGCACACTTAAAAAATGTTGCTTATAATTTTTCTGTGTTTAATACTTCTTTATTATGTTATGTATGCTTTACATTTTTTATTTAGTTTTCATATTCTGGACTCACCACAGAGGAAATTTGGCTCCAATACCTTTTATAAAATAAAACCATGTATTTAGGACCTTCCCAAGCTCACTGTCCTATGCTGACTGGACTCACCCTTAGTAGAGGGATGATCTAGGATGCAAGTCCTTACTCCCAGGACCATTTATTTCCTTATTTTTTTTTTCCCAGTGAGAGGTTAACATAAAATGCGTATTTGTTCCATTGACCAACACTAGCAGCCAGTTTTGTATTCATAACCCTTCTCTTTGGTGATACTTCATCATTTATTATGCCCAGATCTTCAAAACCACATTAATGTTCTGCTTCCCATTTGCAGACAAAGTCACACTGGAACAAAATGTATGCCCCTTGTCCAAAGGAAAACATCCTGCAGCATCCAGGTGTGCATTAATATTTTAACCCACCAAGGTAGTTGTACAAAAAAGGGATTTTGAGACCCCAGGATTAAAGGAAATTTTGGCAGTGGGATGCTCCCAGACTGGTAACTCTCTGTCTGTATTTAGCATTGCAAAATGCTAAATACCTCAAACATGCATTGCAATTTTGGTAACAGAAGCAGCTGCTAATGCTGTTATCTGTAAATACTAGTGCAGGAAATTCCCTGTACAGAGGCAGAAATAGCATCTGTAGAACTGTGATAAGCAATCATTTTAAAAGGATGTCTACACTTCAACCACCCCTTTTGGAATTGACCAAAGACAAATTATTTGTATAAATATGTATGCAAATAGGATTCAGCTGTAATTTATGAGGGAACCACCTAAAATATATTCCGTTTACAGGGAAAATGCATCTCAGAATAGTGAACATATAAATATATTGGAATATGCTTCTTTACAGAAGCAGAAAATGTAGCCCTAAAATCACAGACTGCATAGATGATAGAATGACAGTTCAATCAGCTGAATTAAGAATGTGCAACTCCAGAAATACCCTTATGTACAAACACAGATTTACACTAAAGCGGAATTACCTTTACCTCCTGCTCCAGCTCTGGAGAAGTAACTCACGCTACACAAGGGATAAATGTCTCACAAATATGCCAAGGAGGGATCATGAAGAATTAAATTAGCCTTTGCATTTTGATTCTTTTTTAAAAATGGAACAGTATATCTTGATATTTGTGAGTCTATGTCTTGTTTATTTATTTTTATTTTTAAAAAGCCTGCTTTATACTCTATTAAAACTTGGAACATCCATCTAGACATAGATAATACTCTCAAAAGACAAGCTAATTTTTCTAACTAAAAATGCATTTAGAAACAACTTGGCACAAGTATTTGTTTTACATTCAGTATTAAACTGGCAGCACGTCTGGTCTCTGGCAGCATTGACTATACTGCCCTTTGTTTGCTACCACTTCGTGCTCCGGCACTGAAGCCAACACCTGTGGCCATACAAAAGGCTACGTTCAGCAGCTGCAGCACTCGGATGTCCATACTGAAAGGAATTTCTAAAGCATAAGCATTTGGATGTGTGGCTGGCTTCCTCGTCTGAGTCTTTTCAAGGCCCTCTTTGGCGGGCCACGCTGCTGGGTGCTGGATCCATCAACTGTCTGCAGTGTTACTGCTGGCCAGTGTGCAGGGGTGACATAGCACAGCCTCAGACTCAGAAAAGATGCTCTTGGCTATGCTGATGTAAGGCTGCCTTCACTGAAGGTAGTTTTTTGCAGGGTTTGTCAAAGTTGATACCACTGATGTAGATATATGTAAAGAAGGGCAAGGTCTACCCTAAATATTAATATGAAAGCTAAATACCACAACACAAATTTCTGTGCTGCACTTTGCTCTCTGACAGTAATTGGTTTGATCCACAGAAGAGATGAACACAAGTCCAATAATTACGTATGTAAAGCACCTCCTCTTACTTGGGCTCGAATAATAATAATAAAATCAGAAATGTGCTCAGAGTTGCTATTTGAAACTCATAAGAGCAGCTGAACCTGATTCTACTATTCAGAAAATCTAGAACAAAAATGCCAAGACATGAGCTTTTTTTCAGAAAAAATGGTATGAAGTCACTTTTTTTTCTTAAGTGCAGCCTTGTGTGAAAAAGCTCTTAAGCAAATAGAAACAGACGTTCAGAATTACAGACCAGACTGTCCCTGCTCTCAAGTAAATATAGAATGTGTGTAAAAACCAGATAAAAATTACATGCTTTCATTTAAAGGAATGTATTACATATGCAGGTAACAACAAATTAACTATTCTCTAATTCTCTGATATTGTTAGAACAAGCCATTGGAAGCTGCAATGTTATTTACATTTGGATGTTGGAATATAAAAGCATATAGAAGTTACAGGCATAATCTTGTATTACACATGTGCAAAACTGAGATAAAAGCTACTGAGAAAAGAACTTAGCTCTAAGGATTCTACAAAACTGTCACAAACAAATCATTAAAAGGGCAGAGATGATTCACTGGCATGGCAACTTAAAAAGCAATATTTAAAATTATCATGAGTCTCTTGTCTTCTCCGTGGCACCCACTAAGTCAGAATGCAGAAAAGCAAATTCTTCAGCCTAGGAATATAATAAGCAGCCATTTATTTCATGTTTTAGGATTTATATATTTCTGTGGCATTTGCATATTAGGCTGCGCTCCAGTTTCGGGGTGTTTAGCCAGATGACCAAAGAAAAAGAAAAGTTCTCATGCAGCATAGTTTGAGCCACATCTTACATGGAATACCAAAGTCAGGGGACTCATCTGTACACTTGATGATCAGCTTTTGATTCCAATACCTGCATTTTCTGTTAATTTCAACCTTGATTTAATGTTAAATCATTTCAGTCAACAAGAAGGAGCACTTCTGTTAAATGAAGCATTCTGAAAGCTCTTGGAAGATTTTTCACATGTAGTAGATTAAATGATTACCCTGTTGATTTACCAGTATTGCTCCTCTGTAGTGGTAAGACAAGGGAAAGATGGAAAGTCACAGTATCATTACTAATGCTGATTTTAGGAACCAGCTGCGTTTTAGTTTCACGTGTGCATTTATTACCTGTATTTTCAAGCTGCTACCACCTGCTGAGAAGATGAGGATGAGCTGGCATTTTGCTGCTATAATTATTAATGAGCTAACACTGGCAAAACAAAATTTGCATCAAGCCAATTACTGATGAATAAAGCACGTGACCCTATTTCATTAAAAACATGGAATTTACTGTTACTGAGTACAGATAACAGTAGATCAAATCACAAAATTACTGCAGTTCTCTACATTCACTGATATTTGACAAAACATTTTTTCTATGTTTTGTGTATTGTTTCAGATTGGCCTGCATTAAATCACAATATAAATTTGGTACAAGACAAACACTGTGGTAGCTGGATCCCAATGTGTGTGTGACATGATTCACTGCCCACGTAAGAGTGTTTGCTGAAGACAAACAGCTTTTTATCAGATCTAGTGAGGAATATGGAAAAGTTCAAACCTGCAGACCATGATGTTAGAGCAGTTTAAGGACTATGAGAACAGGTATTGTTTGCTGTTTCTTTTATCAATATTTCTTCAATGTCATGACAACACTGATCTTTATTTCACAAAAGTCTGGTGCAAAACTGCATGATGCAAGTAAGAACCTCCCATTTTTAGTGGACCCATTCATAAACTTATGGTTTTTTTAATTGTCCAACATTTTGCCAAAGATCTGTAGGATGAAAAATTCATATAGTGGGAATCCTACCAAATTCTTCCTGGTCATAGTAATGAAAAAAGGGCCCAAGAGCAAGTGGATGACTGCAATTAAACAAAGTCAGATTCCAAACATAATGTTCTTTACAATCCAAGACAGAACTTTTTTTTCAGGCTGACCTGTGATATTATTCTAGAAGTTTAAGGCAAGAGTGATGTAGGTTTGGGCTTAACAGTGCTATGCAGAAAACAATAAATACAGAGCGCTTGGTGTCAAAACCATTTTTTTTTTAAGTATTGTGTTGTAAGGTCACCTGCAAT
The DNA here is from genome assembly GCA_013397555.1 of Urocynchramus pylzowi. Taxonomy (NCBI): domain Eukaryota; kingdom Metazoa; phylum Chordata; class Aves; order Passeriformes; family Fringillidae; genus Urocynchramus; species Urocynchramus pylzowi. Next base: position 310,915 of record VZRH01001118.1, on the reverse strand, counting down.
TTGCTTTTTATTAGCAACACTTGGTCCTTTTCACTTATTCCATAAATATGAACCTTGACTCGGTATTTTTATGCACATAAAAATGTAAGTTATGTGTTTATATCACTACTGACTTTAGTAAGTTTAGCTCTTTCAATTGAGGTATTGAAATAACTTTACAACTTGCTATGATATTACCACTACTTTCATTAGTGAGACATTGAAAAATTTGTTCAGAAGTGCAGTAAAAATATCGAGTAAAGCCTGATATAGGGCCAATTCTTTCAGCACCTAAATGCACAGCCAATGATAACTTAAGGAGTACCATATTCTAATGACAGTCCTTCAACCTGATTTTACAATATTTTTATCTAGATCACTTAGAATATTTTTGATCTGATTTTTGAATACTAGAACACACTAAATGTTTTACAAAGGCTATATATATATATATATATATATATAATTGAATAGAAATAATATATTTTTGAAAGTTGCTCCATAGTAGAAAATTAAGAAAATTATCTTTACAGGGTCCCAAGTACTGTGAAGAAGCCATGCCCAGTTTCCTAGAGAAATCATGACAACTACATAAATAATCCTGAGGGGACATAAGGGATCATCTGAGGTGAATATAACAAAGTCCATCACCACTGCAGATATTTACTAACCTATTTAAAACCTCTGAAGTGGCAACAATCTTACCCTAGTGGTAAGAACCCAATGGGCTTATTCCAACCTGATTGAAAATTTTTGTCCTAGTAACACTTCAAATCTGCCCACATTATTCTATCTTGCCTACATCTCATCAGGTACAAACAATTGATCTTTGCTCCTTAACAGTCCTACAATTAAAAAAATAAAACAAAATCTCCATTTGTAAAGCTTTTTCTCATTGGTCATGTCTTTTTTT
>VZRH01001118.1:295168-309955 GCA_013397555.1 Urocynchramus pylzowi | reverse complement strand
TTTTTTTTTTTTTTTTAGTATTCTTTCTCTTCAGTGGACCCTTGAAACTTATATCTGTATGTGGTGGTTAGTGGTCACAGTGCCATTCCAGCAATGGATCCTTGTGCTACATTTATACAGAAGGCCCTTGTTATAGCTGAAAACAAAATCTAGTGCTTCAAAATGGCAAGGAAATTTTTTTTTTTAATTTTTTGATATTTTTTTTTCACAGTGGAAATCTCAACATGTGACACAGCAGCATGGCCAGCTGGGTGAGAGCAATATTTAGCTTTCACATCTCACATGCAACATTCTTTTTCAAAATTTTAAAATAACCTCTACTTTACTGGATGCAGTACGGCTTTCTGTACTTACATTATACTTATATTATACCACAACTCCTGAAATATATCCCATGATATTAACTCTGAGACAGTCACTCTGCACTTTGTGATTCTTCCCTCCTTTGTTTAGCCTTTATACCACCTTATCACATTTCACCTTCTTGAACTATCTATTTCACAGATCACTTTGAAACCTGAACCCCTTTTGTACCACTCATACCTTGGCCAGGATCATTAACCCACCAAAGCCTTTCTCTGTGCTGTCATGCAAATTGCAATCCTTTGCACCTCACCTGGTACCTGCTCTTACTTTTAAAATATGTTATTAGCAAAAAATTTTGGGGCTGTGGTTTCTACTTTTCAAATTGCCATTATACTTTCTATTTATTTCTGTGGAAAAGTCAGGCCCGAGGCAGTATCACTGAAGGTACTAATCATGGATGCAACAAAACTAATGGTTACTGCTGAGCCAGATTCTCTGCCAAAGCTGGAAATTAGATTAGTCTGATAAACTGATTGTAAATAAAATCCGTAATATCCCTCAAAATAAGAGGGAAAGCTTTACATTTCCTATACCACTATTTCTCTTCTCCAGACATCTGTTCTCTTCTGAGACTCACTTATCTCCACAAGTTCTTAGAGACAAAAGCCTAGAGATTGTTACTCTGTGTACTGTAGGATTAATTCTAACAGGCCACCAGTACTTGTATAAACCTTCTGCCAGGTTTAGATTGTCACAGAACAGTTTCAGCTTTAAAGGAGTTGCTATTAAAACAGTATCCAGAAATGGGGGAAAATTAAATTTACTTTGTGCACAGTGAGCTAATTTTCCTCATCTGCAGCCATGACTGCGTTGGCTTTATGAACATGTAATTAAAAGGAGTGGAGGGAAAGAAAAAAGCTTTAGCAAGGTACATAAGCAGGCTCACACATGATGCCTAATTTCTATAGCATATAACTATTTTACAGTCCTTGCCTCTGGAGAAACAACTGCTAGACCAGCTGGTAGCTCCACCCTTTGTGGTCCCCACTTTAGTCTCAATCAGGGACTGAAAACTTGCTGGGAAACACAGCTGAGTTCAAATGGATGCTGACATTTTGTGAAAGCAGTTTCCAGTTTGCTGGCTGCCACCCTCCCTGGTGTCCTATGTGTCCTCATGCTGCTCTACAGCCCCTCTGCCACTCTCCATCCTGGGACCCCTGAGCTCTGGGTAATCCCTAGTTTAACTAGCAACTTCAGCCATTCCAGCTCTCAATAAGGCTGAACTTGATGGGGAAAACTAACACTGACCTCTTGTAGGCTCAATTCTTCCACTGCTCAACTCTATAGTGGATATTAGCAGTGCTAGGTGAATGGTTGGACTTAACCTTAAGGGTCTTTTTCAACCTAAATTAGTCTATGATTTTATTCTTAAACAGCTTCTCATACGTCATACAAACTCCTCCAGCCATCTTCTGTGGTTTAAGGGTCCAAATTTTTCTTTCTGGTGCCAGAAAATGTGATCACCAACTAGTGGAATCACACTACAGTCATACTTGTGCTTGGTCAAAAATCCCATGGATTTACAGATAGACAGCTCCACTTGATTATATGCCTCTTTTAAAATCAAGTATCTTTCAGTCACAATAAAACAACATATATAAACTGAATGTTCTTCTGCCCTACTCATTTGGTTTTTCTCAATTAATTCCCTTTAGAGATGACATCAAATATTACCTGAGCTCTTTTTCCCTGCTGGACTTCGTTTCCTCTGGGTATCTCAAGGAGGCACAGTTTTTGTTTGAGCCATTTCCTACTATACTTTGCATAACCCAAATAAATGTTCTTCAGCCTCCCTTTTCCCTGTCCTGTCTGTGTTCCTGGCACTTTGCTGTTAATATTAATTGTATTAGGCATCAAGTCATAATTAAACCTTTTTAAAACTGGAAGAGGGATAAGAGAATGAGGCATGTATTGAAACAAAAGGACCCTTCAGGCTTTCGCCTTCTGTGTCATTCTTTACTTTCTCACTTTCCCCTGTTAAATAATGAGCTGAATTTTCCTTCATCTTTCTCTTAGGTCTAAAGCCTCTTGCAAAACCTGTTCTCCTTCTCCATAATGTCCCCTGCTAGATCCAATTAATTTTGCATTTTTGCATTCTTCCTAGTATCTTCATTCTGTCACAGGACAGTGATTTTCCAGACTGTGAGTTTGGCAGAACATCAGAAAGGGGGATTTAACAAAACAGCTGAAGCCACCACCTCATCAGAGTTTGTGTGGTCCAAGACTACTACAGGGTGTAACCCTAAGATACATGTGGTACCCCAAGGTATGTGGGAATGACTTCCAGAGATGCAACAAAAGTATATTCCTGGTCTAAACTGAAATGTTAACATAGGTGGCTCCAGCATTAAAGACTGGGGTTCTGCAGGGAGCTTAGGGGCTGTCAAAGAGATGAATGGAATGATACAGCAGAGAAACCTACCTTGAAAATAGGATTTAATTGTTCAACCCCCAAGAGTGAGCAGCAACTTAGTCACATGCAACAGAACCAAGAAGCAAGCAGGACACAAAGGCTTGAAAGCCAGTCTGAAAACAACATTAATTTGTCCACCACTGCTGCTGAAGTGTATTTTGTCATTCTATCTTTTATGGAGTACCTCTGCCTTTTACAATACTGACAGCTACTAAATACTGCCTTCTTCACAGACAGCTACTGTGTCAGGCTGGAATTTAGGCTTATTGCTTACCTTCCCCCATAAGAGCTTATTCTTAGCTTCCCACTTAAGCTGCAAAGATCAACTTGCAAGCCCAGCAACAAAATTCTGAGGGGGTTCCCCTTCCTTCAGTTTGCTTTGATGGGGCTGCTCAGAGAAACAGGGAGACATCTGGCATGTAAAGGAAGGATCTCTGACAAAAGTCTCAACAAGGTTAATTTCTGGCCTCACTGACAGAGATGCTATGACTCAACATTAATGATTTTTTTTTTCTTTCTACAGTTACTCTGTTGGTAAGGTGATACTTACCTTTTTTTTTTTTATGGCATATCTGAGGTCCACACTGAAATTTCATCTTATGCAAAGGTGGTGAAAATTTACTCAACAGTTATGTGTCTTTACTGTACTCTTAATACTAAAAGATACATTGAATCTTATTTTCTCCTGCATGAAACTGCATCACAAGACCTATTCAGAATGTGAGAGACTACCCAATGTAGTCTACCCTGAATCCAAGCTGGAAAATGTCACGTCTTTATCAAAGACATGCTGATGAGTTCAGAATGGCAGAGTGCTGTGCCATAAGAATTAATTATTAACCATGCTGTTACAGACTCTGTTCTGAAACTGTCCTTGGTGTGATATCACCTGCTTAAAAATGATGTCTCAATCTAACTAAGTGTGTGAATTTAGATGAGAAAGGTAACTACAGGTTGTGCACTTCTTTACTTAACAATCTGTTGAACTTGTAAAACCACATCTGTAATTATGTGTTTGTTTTCTTGTTACCCATAACTACATCTTGGGTAGATATGCTTTAAAATATATCTTTAAACTATATACTTTAAACTATATCTTGGGTAGATATACTTTAAAATATTTTTCTCTTTCTAGTTGCCTAACACATTCTATAATGTTCCCAGAACTTAGTCTATGGGTCTAGCAAGCATTAAAAAAAATATTTAGTTAAAAACAACTAACAAACAATTATGAAACAATACAAACTCTTTCATTTTCTTCCATTATTCATTTTGATTCAAATCCAGGTATTTAGGCAGCTTATCAAGGTAAAAACTCACTAAAATATTGTGCTTGTATATATGAGAAAATTAACTTCTATAGCCATAATCAAATAATTAAACAGATTTAGTTAGCTCTGTGTAGCTCCCTATTTCTTCTGTAGAGTAATTATACTGGAATAAAGCCACTTTAATTCTGGAAAAGACTGTCCACAGGGGGAACTGTATTGAAACAGCTGTAGTAAAATAATTATTTGACTACAGCGATGCTGTTCGCTTCCCCCCGAAAGCAAGCCACCAAAAAAAAAATCTTGCCTCTTTTGCAGAAGCTCAGATCTGCTGGCTCAGTCCTATTCCACAAACAAAGACTTTGCCAGCAGAATAAACACACAACTCAGAGAACAGCTTTTACTTCTCAATTCCTCACTGAGAGGTGACATACAGTGATGCACTTTTGAGTTTTTTACCACTTAGACAGTTCTGAGATGTGCTGGGATGTGGAATGGAGACTGTGGATAGAAAATTGGCCCTTTTCTGTAATTAGCCATATATTTTGTAAAAGTGTAGTCCATCACAGAGGTAACTCCAGCTGAAAGGAGCAGAAGATGGGCTGTGGCAGCACTCCCTCCTTGTGCCTGGCAAGTATTGCCTCTGACCTCCACTACTCTGGCACACCCTGAGGGCAGAACCTTTCTCTGCCTTGACCTTCCAAAGCCTGCAAGTCCCACAGGCTCGCTCTCATCTCAGCTTACAGCAGTGCAGATGCAGAAAAGAGGCTGTTCCTCTCTACTTCCTTGTACTGCTGTCACTTACAAAGTGAACTGGAGAGAGAATAGAGCTGTAACATTCTGCTTATTGAACTGTATTTTTTTTTTCACTACCATTAGTTTAAAGATTTTAGTATTCTAGACTTAAAGCACAGGCTTTGGCCAGTCAATTACATACTATGTGAATCCAATACCCAATTTTTGCAGACTAAGGAGTTCTTCCTTCAGCCACACAGCTGCTCAGTTAGAGGTATTTCACCTCAAAGGCCCTCTAAACATTGGCTCCCCGCGCTCTCAATGGGACATAAAAGTTCAGAGCTCTTGCAGAAGTCATTTGAACGATGCAGATAAGAAAGCTGGGTCACAACTTACCTCGATCTGTGTCATAGAGGAAAACAAAGCGGTTCCATTCATAATGATCCAGCAAGCTCAGGAGGGCTCCCCGCAGGGACGGCCGCAGCTGCAGCACAAACTGGCTCTCGCCCTCCGTGGGGAAACTCGGCGTGATCAGCGAGATGTGCAAGGCGCTGCAGAATGAGGTCAAGGTGTGTACTGATCTCTTATCATATAGTCCAAAAATGGCAAAAACTCCTCTAGAATACTGGGAGCAAACTGAAAGAAACAAACAAGCAAACAGACAGAGTTTCAGTAGTGACAAAATCTGTAAAAAGAACCTAAGAGCAAGTGGATGACAGCAATTAAACAAAGTCAGATTCCCAACATAATGTTGTTTACAATCCAAGACAGAACTTTTTTTTCAGGTTTACCTGTGATATTATTCTAGAAGTTTAAGGCAAGAGTGATGTAGGTTTGGGCTTAACAGTACTACACAGAAAACAATTAATAAATACAGAGCGCTTGGTGTCAAAACAATTTTTTTTTAAAGTATTGTGTTGTAAGGTCACATGCAATTTGCTTTTTGTTAGCAACACTTGGTCCTTTTCACTTATTATTGGAATGCTTATACATTCCGACATTCTCAGATTTCTAATTTGAAAATTTGCAATTCTGCTTGTGCAGTTACACTCAATTTTCATATGTGTTTTATTCTGGAAACCAATACATAAATAGCTAAATAACACTTTGTGACTTTCTGATCCTATTCATAGAACACTAAAGTATCTGCAGTGGTTTTACTCTAAAATAAAATGTAAAATAAATAACATGTGTTTTTGCATACCAGCGAAAAAAATCAGCATATACTGTTTTAGCCATAGCTCTGCATAGTATCAGGCATTGAGCATTTCCATTACCTTGAACTGAAAAATGTCCACATTCTAAAATGTAAAAATTATCAAAAAATGTTACTGACCTTGTAAGTGAAATTTGGACATTTTGAATTGGAACGATGTAGAACCTTTGCTCCCTTTTAAACAGGAAGCCCTTGTGGTACATTAAAACACTTCTAGAGACATTGAGTAAAACCTACTTCATGAATAATCTCCTTGATTTTAAGAGGGCAGTTTAAGTAAAGCGTAGTAAGTCAATGTGATCTGACATTTGCCCCAGTCCTTTTATTTCTACTCTTTGCTAACTGGAAACCAGAAAACAAATGACCTGAATATATATTCTGAGTTTTGATTTGCTCTTGGATTCATTTAAGACATAGGGAGAAACTTCTATTGATTTCATCCCACTGGGTAAGGACTTTACTGATCTCTGCACTTAAAAGCAGGCATTTGGGTATTTTCTTGAGCATCTACTGAGTTCCTATCAATTTATAAAGGGTCTAATGAAAAACATCCCATTTTTTTGAAGTAGAAACCAAGTTATTAGAAACTGTGTGATCACTAATAGTGTTACCTCTCCCAAACACACAGATACTGGAGAAAGGTACAGTCAGATAGGGGATCATCATATTTTCTATGCTTTCCTCTCACTATTCCCCATACGTGTTCCAGATCCTCTCTTCTCAGAGTCCATTCTTACACGTTGCCTAAACATGGGAAAACTTCAGACACCCTCCCACTAGCCAGGAGTTCAGTCATTCTGCATGTGCAGCACACTCAGGGAACAATGTACACCCTTAGCAAATTCAAATAACTTCAGCTTTAATTTTTCCGTATTACATTTACTGCATGAAGAGATGAAAATACAAATTGTACATTTTTCTCCTAAGACTTGGGTGATTTACCTAGTTCTGATGCCAGAACTGGAGCAAGTAGCTTGAGGGCAGTTTTGTCATTTTATGTTCTCCTCTACTGTTATGGCTCCCATCCTAATGCTTTTTAAAGCCAGATTTTATATCAATAAAGCTTTTTCAAAAGCTTTCTTGCTTTACCTAAATTCACCTTCAATACACTCATCTCTTACAAACCCTCGTAGTATTTCCTCGTAGTATTTGCTTTGCTGGACCACACAAAACAGATTTCCACAGACCCCTCAAATGATTGGTTTGTTATTCCACTAAATCATCACAGGGAGCATTGCTCTCTGCTTTCCCAGGTCCATCTCATCTGGCTTGAACACAGATGACCAACATGCTGAGAATTTCAGTTAAAGGTTTCCTGCTTTTTTTTACATTATTTCCCCATCTCAACCATAAAATATTTTTTCTGATATATCTTAAGACAACACTGTGTTTTTCTAAAATATGAACCTCAGTGATGGCTGATGATCATGTTGGGAACAAAAATCTTCTCCTTCTTCCTTCTGGGCCACTTGCAAATTATGAGTTTCTGCTTATAGCAGAGTATTTTCATTAGTCACTATTACTTGTTTTCCATCATGCCACACATATTTCTGCACTCCTTTAAATTATTTGCTTCTATGCTTACAGTCTTAGTCTGCTCTGCTTGAGGTACTTATCTGCCTCTCCAGCGAATTCCATCATAGTACCCTGACTTTTTATCTCTGCGTTTACCATGAAATTAGACAGTTATGATCTTTCTCCTGTAATTGTGCTTCTCCAGCCAGGTACCTCCTCTTCTGCCAAGGAAGATCATCATCCATAGTTTCATGCTTGCCTTTTGACTCTGTTTGTCTCCATTTCCATAAATCACTTCTCTGAAGACCATGTCTATTTTATCACATTCTCTTGGCAACTGGAAGATTGAGATCAATCCTATACTGTCTACCTTAGTAACTTCTGGTTGTACTTTATGCCATTTTCAATCTATATCCATATTTTAAAGCTTTCTTTCCATCAAAATCTCTTCTATAACTTCACTGATCATACATATTACAGCTCTAGTAAGAGGCACTTGTTATTGCATCTGCCCTTCAATAAACCAGTTCTTGAAGAACCATGGAAGAAAGATGTGACTTCTCTGTTCCTATTAGTCATCACACCTCTTTTAAGATCAACATTCTCCTTGAGTGAAAATCAATGTGAAATATCTATTAGTTTTAAATCTCCAACTAGATTTTCCTGCTTTTCTGTCTCATCATCAATATAAAACAGCTTCACTTATTTTCCTATTTCCTCTATTTTTATTTAAATATGTAAAAAAACTTCTACTCTTGTTTTAATGTCCTTTAAAAGTTTCATTTTTCAGTGGAAGCCCTAACTTAAGCTTTCATTTCCACAGCAAATATCCTTTATATCTCCTTTTTTTTAAACACAATCTTTCTTATTAATAATCTTTTTCAAACAATTGTTTCTTGTATATTCCTTCTCTAATCATTCAGTCAGTCCCATCCTGTATGTTATTCTCCTCTGCAAAGGGATTTCTTTGTGTTTTACAAGTATTTCTGCGAGGATATGGCAGGCCTTCTCTATTTTTAAACACAGTTCAATTAACACTGACAACTGAAATAACTGAACACAAACCGCATGTAAGTGGTAGTTACTTAACGTGTTTCTTGTTTAGACAAAATCCTTCCTAAGGCTCCTTGCTGTTGTACTTCTTTGCAGTTTTACAGGGGCAAAGAGTACTTTTTGTAACACATGATCCTAACAGTAGGAATCCACATGATGAAAAATTCAAGAAATCAAGGCCAAGCTGTGAAATGGTACACTTAGTGGAGTTAAAGCTCAAATTCATTCTCAGGATGGAGAAAAAAGTCAAACTTGAAATTTCATTAAAAAACATAACATGACCCTGAAGTACTTATAACTTATAGTAACAGAATAATAATTCTTCATGTTCAAAGCAAATTATCCTTGCCCCAGTCTAAATCCAAATATGATAAAACATTATCTGAATACCATTAAAGTCCTGAAATAGACAATCCAAGAAAAGTTGTGTTATTATGCTTGAGATCAAGACTGGAAAATAACTGAACACTGTCCTTCTTTGCTCCTTGATAAGAAAAAATGCTAAGATGAGGGTTATGAGACTTTTTCTTACTCAGTACCAAACCCACAGAGAGGAAAAATGCCTGTGACACTATGGAGATGAAGCTTGAACATATGCAGAGATGCTGCAACATTCCTGAATCAATTTTATAGTAATCAGCAGCGACCACAAAATCAGCAAAGCCATGAGGATTTGCATTCCAACTCACTACTGTTCTCAGAAAATGCCTCCCGGCAAACATGACTACCTGAATTTGCCAATTCTTTTTCCAGTTCTCTTACACTTCTAAAGGCATTTTACTTATTAAAAATTAACTAAATTATGCTTGGTAAAACAGTCGCATACTAGCATTCTAAGAAAATTTTGTTCAAGACTTTTTCCCTCATAAACACAGAGCAGTGACAAATACACTTTTATGAGCATATTTTGAAAAATATTGAACAATAAGTTGTCTTTAAACCAGATACCTCTTCATAGCTGACAACTAATATCTGTATTACACATACTTTTTTCTCCTGCAGATTTTGCAATGCCACTGGTCTGACCAAAGATGAGATAAATGTGGAGGTCAGACTCATAGAATCACAGCATGGTTTGGGTTGAAAGAGACATTACAGATCATCCAGTTCCAATATTCCCTGTCATGGGCACCTGCCACTAGATCAAGTTACTCAGAGCCCTATTCTGCCCAGTCTTGAACATCTCCAGGGATGGGGAGCCCACAAACTCTCTGGGCAAACTTTTTCAGTGCCTCACCACCATCACAGTGAAGAATTTCTTCCTAATATCTAATCTAAACCAACCCTCTTAAAATTTAATGCCATTCCCCCTTGTCCTGTCATGTCTATTTACATGCCCTTGTAAATAGACTCTCTCCATCTATCTTGTAGGCTCCCTTCAGGTACTGGAAGGCTGCAATTATGCCTCCCTGGAGCCTTCTCTTCTTCAGGCTGAAACCTGGTTCTCTCAGTCTGTCTTCACAGGAGTGGTGCTCCAGCCCTGGGAACAAGTGCTCCACCTCTGGACTGGCTCCAACTGGCTCCTTGTTGTGCTGGGACCCCAGAGCTGATGCAGCACTGCTGGTGGGGTCTGAGCAGAGCAGAGCAGAGGGGCAGAATTCCCTCCCTGGCCCTGCTGCCCACACTGCTTTGGATGCAGCCCAGGACACCACTGGCTTTCTAGGCTGTGAGCACTCATTGCTGAGACATGCTGAGCTTCTCATCCACCAACACCTCCATAGCTTTCCCCCAGGGCTAGTCTTGATCCTTTCTCCACACAGCCTGTTCCCCTTGGAACAGACTCCAGAAAAAAACATTGAATTGCACCTTCAATTGCCAAGATAGCATTATTTCAGTAGTTGTAACATGAATTAGATGTGTTCTATTCTAGCTGATTGTACTTCATGTAAGTACAATCACTTTAAAAGAATAGGGGACTCACAGGACCTTTAGTTAAGAAATGACATCATTACACCAAAATGGCAGAACCTGTATATGCTGAAGGGTTTACTGAGACACATGGAAAAGTAAAAAGTATTTCTTTCTTTGTAAGAGAAATACTTTCCAAAGTTCCTGCTATCACTTTAAAGACAAGTCCCTCACTTAAAACACAAATCTTATCTTGAAGAACAAAAATCGAAAAATTCCAACAACTTCTTATTCCCAAGTTATACCCATATAGTTTAAATCCTCTTAAAGAATATATTTACAAAGAATAAGTAGGGTACAGCTGATCTGCCAACAATGTTAGTTTTACTCAGCAGCAAACAGGCACCAGGTATAGGAACCTGGAAGACCTGCAGTCTAACACCAAAGTAAAGTGACAGAACCTTCATCAGTCATGACTCACTGACCCTGAGCGTTCCAGGACACAGGCTCTGGAATGAGCATTACAAAATGCTTTCCCCTACATTTTCAACTCCTGTGTGGGAAGCTCTGGCACAGTTAGCTATTACAGATATGCTGACAGACACACTGATCTGTCATAAAAACACAAACTGTGGAAGCACCAAAACTGAAAGACTCCGGACTAGCTTGCATTGCGGAAGTTTTCAGATATGAGGACAGTCTTTCATTACTGTCTCTTCCCTTCCTCCTATGCTTTGGACATCCAAACAAGTGTTAGGGATTTTGACTGGTCAATGACAACTTGTGTCTGACTCTCCTTCCCCCTCAGGCTGCTGGCCTGATCCAGCATTGGATCTCCCCAGGAGATACCATCCTTTGCAAACTTCTCCAGCAGGGGCCTTTGCCTTGGGCTGCAGATCTTCAACAACTGCTACATTGTAGGCACTCTCCAAGAAGTAATCTTCCAGGAAAAAACTGCTTCAGCATGCGTCTCTCACAGGCCACAATTCCTGTCAGGAAAGAAACCCACTGCAGTGTGGGCTCCTCTCTCCTTTGGGCCACAGCTCCTGCCAGGAGCCAGCTCCAATGTGGACTCTCCACGGGCTGCAGCTTCACTCAGGGCACTTCCACCTGCTCTGGTGTGTGATCCTCCACAGGCTGCAGGTGGATCTCTGCATTCCCATGGATCTGCAGGGGCACAGCTGCTTCACCATGGGCTGTACCATGGGCTGTGGGGGAATTTCAGCTCTGGCACCTGGAGCTCCTCCTGCCCCTCCTTCTGCACTGACCTGGGGGTCTGCAGGCTGTTTCTCTCACATACTCCTACTCCACTCTCTCACTGCTCCTATGCAGTGTTTTTTATCCTTTACTGAATGTGTTATCACAGAGGTGCCACAGCATCACTGACAAGCGCAGCTTGCACCACTAGAAGGTATGTTTTGGGGCTGGCTGAAAACTCCCTCTGACACAGGAGTGGTCCCTGGCATCTTCTCACAGAGGCTGTCCCTCTATTTCCCTCCCCCCAGCCAAAGAAGGGCAGGCACTGATCTCTTCTCTCTGGAGATCAGTGACAGGACCTGACGGAATGGCCTGAAGTTGTGTCAGGAGAGGTCTAGGTTGGATATTGGAAAAAGGTTCTTCATCTAAAGGGTGGTTGGGGTCTGGAACAGGCTCCACAGGGAAGAGGTCATAGCAGCAAGCCTAAGAAGAGTTCAAGGAGCACTTGGACAATGTTCTCAGGCACATGGTGTGACTCTTGATGATGGTCCTGTGCAGAGCCAGGAGTTGGACTTGATTATCTTTGAGGGTCCTTTCCAACTTAGCTTATTCTATGCTTCTTTGATCTGATAAATTCCAGAGAGCAACACATTTAAAAAGCATATTTAGGGAGTCACATTTCTTTGTGCCACCATTAAAGCACATGAAGACTTTCATATGAGGTGTGTCTGCAATGCCAGCAGTGGTCCATGTCTTCATGGGTCACAATCATATACACTATTTTGTGCACCTGACAGAACTGATGTAAAAAATACTGTCAAAATTTTTCCGACCTGAAGAACTCCTTCCAAGAGGAACAGCCTACCCATATGGAGATGCAAGCTCTACATGTGAGATTAAGCACAGAAGGGAGAATAATTTAATCTAAATATGAACCGCCTCCCAAGGTCAAATGATTTATAAACTCATGTCTGTAAGAACTGTGACACTGAAGATGAGATTAAGCAGTATTTCTAAAATAGCTTTGAGATTGGCATTTCCTGTAAAAATGTCCAATGATCTTTCTGTTCATTTTGCACAGATCATCCCAAGAGTCCCTTTCTCCTCTCTGCTCTCTGATCCACCTCCTCCTGGATCACTCCATTGACCTCTACCCCCTGGAAGAGGACACAGGGCTAGTTAGAGCTCTGGAACTGAAAGACAAATGATCTAAATTCATCCCTCTGTAGTTTTAAACTATCTTTCACCCAAATCCAGTACAGATTCGAAACACATATGCTCTTCCTCAGTTGGGTTTGAGACTGCTAATTTCATACTAAATTATGCTCTTGCATTAAGAAAAATTCCCAACATTGAGACAAACTTAATGAGCTGAACTGAATTACTGATATAAGATGACAGACAGGATTATAAAAAAGAAAGCAGTGTTACATAAAGTGGGTAGATGAAAAACATTATAGATGTATTAGGACCAGTTTACTACTATCTTAAAAATTGTCTGCAGTAGAATGGGATACCTCTAAATATGGTTGTGCAAAATAGGACAAAAGGGAAACAAGGACTTCCTTACAAATTATATAGTTAATACATCCAACAACATCCAACAAAACCCTATTCGTGTTCTATTTATAGGCCTTGCACCCTCTAAATCATCATCTACCTTTGCCTTTTGATCACAAACTCCTTCAAGCAAATTAATTATCTTGCATTTAGGACATTTAGGAGGCAAATATCACATGTCAGGTAGCAACGTATCTTAAGTGTTATAACCAGAAATAATATCACAGCATAACTTTAACCAAAGCCAGCTTATTGCTCTAAAATTTAAAACCATATTAGTGGTTGAGGTGAACAAAAAGAGACTACATTATGATCTTTCCAGCTTCAAAAAAAAAAAACCAACAAAACAAAACAAACCAAAAAAAAACCCCCAATGAATCACAAGTATTACTCTCTTGAGTATTTATTTCTCTCAAACATTTGTCCTCCTGTAATAAGACATTGCATAATGAGAAGTCTGGCATGTTGCGTACTGAATCTCTGAAACTAAATTCATCCCCTGGAGCAAGTCACTTTGCATTCCCATGGCTCAGTTTTCAAGGTTCAAACTGCCTGTTCTATTGAGGACTACAAGCACTTGACAGGAAGGCCAGTCTCCTATTAGATATCTGTAAAAAGTTTAGCCCAATGGTCCAGCTGTCTCGATGTGGCTTCTGAGTGCTACCCCAATGTGTATGAATGTTATACCTAGTGGGCCTGTCTCTTGCAGTTCCACAGTGAATTCTGAAACCCTAAAACTACATAAGCCTTTGTCCTACAGGTCATTGTGTTTGGCTGTATGCATAAGATGAAGCACTTACTAAAAAGTGTGCAGGAGTTTTTAGCTGGAGTTCAACACCAGATCAACCGAACACAGAAAATTCATGAGTGTTTTCTACTCACAGCAGTGAATTCCTTCTATTACTCTCTTCTAAGCAACTTACCAGCTCATTTAAAAATACTCTCCTAAGTACAATGAAAGCCTTGGTTTAATGTGCTAGATCAAATGGTAATTTGGGAAAAGCAATTCTGTTTGTTCAACTGCAGATGTGAGAACATATTGCAAAACAAGATACAAACTTACTACATTTTTTAATTAATTGCCACATTTCCAGAAATCCTTTTTGAGAATTGTCTCTAAAAGACTATTTCTACTCAAAGACAATTCCTGAAATAATATCATAAAGTGACAGTGCATTTCTTGCCTATTGAATGGAAAAATGGAATTGAATGAGCTTAACACGCATGCTATTTTCTTTTTTTAAAATAAATTTAAACTTTGCAATATAGCATTGTGTGTACAATGTCTTATACCAGATCACTAAGCTATAGAACTTTAACTTTAGAAGGTTATCCTGAGAGATTGCCAAAATAAAAGACCATTGAGACCAGGCAGGATTGGCTTGTAAATCCAACTACTGAACTCTTCTCTGTGCCTCATATAGAAGCAAGATTTTATCTCCACAAATTGATACATTGATTAAAGTTTCCTCCAAGCCAATTGCAGAAGCTGTAAAACAAGCATGTGTGTCTTTGTATGTATAGGGACACATGGAGAATGGAGGAGTCTGCCTCACCTGGTTCTTACCACCCAAAAGTCAAGGGTTTAATTTCTGTTGGCTTTTTTTTTTTTTTGG
>VZRH01001118.1:233415-295122 GCA_013397555.1 Urocynchramus pylzowi | reverse complement strand
TATGTTTGTTTGGTTTTTTTTCCTGTCTCTAAAATAGAAAAAAAATATATTCCAAAGACAGATCTTAAAATGGGTGATAAACTGTGTACACTGATTTATCCATGAGAGGTACCTTTCTCTTTTTAACTGCAAAATGAAATGACACAATTTAGATAGACAGACTAAAAACTGTTCACACAATCTCACTTTAGGAAAAAATACCTCTGTATTTTTAATTCCCTTTCTATCCCTAGATTCAATGTGATTTGGAGCTGCCCTTCTCTGAGACCCATCTCATATGACTGACAATCCCTTGCAGCCAGGGGCTCCACGTATTTCTCACACAGAGATCAAGTATCTCTGTTTTCCTTAGAAGTGCTCACAACTCTCATTTCTTGATAAAGAACACAAAGTAGCTTGGCCATTTATAAATTTCTGAGAGGGAAACTGCTTTAATCTTTAAATACTTTCCATCTGAAAACTTGGGCACCACTAAAGTATTTTACTTTCATTAATATATAATTCCACATAATTTAAATCCAATGGAATGTTTTTACAGAACAAGAAAAAAAATCTCCACTGGGTTTATTTACAAAATTTCCTTTTCCTCTGTGCCTTGGCTAATTTCTTTAATAGAACACCCCTCATGAATTTCACATTTGCTGAACACTAACAAATCTTTTCTCATTTTTAAAAGCACTTTACAGCTCTACAATATATCATCCAGTCTTTGTGCTTTTGTGCTCTTGTCCTGTGCACGCTGTGGATCTGATATTTATAGCTGTCTGGCAATGCACATACACGTGCATATCCCTAACTCTGCCAAACCTTTCTTTTTGAAAGCTTTCCCATAGAGAATCCACATGCAGCATTTACCTTTCATAGTCACATGAATGAGAATCCACATCGGTAGAGAAGTTCTTTTTTGGCTGTTTTTAAAAGCTGATAAAAATACCAGTAACATGTGAGAGTTCCACGCTTTTCAGAATTACAGAAGTTTTTTAAAAAGTTAAACTTTGTAGGAAGTACCTATGGCACTGGCAGGTTTTCTCAAGGACAAAGTCTCTACAGCCATCTTTGAATTTTTTGTCTGCTTCAGGATAAAAGCTTAGAGAGGCATAACAGATTGCATGGAAATTAGATTGGACTACAGTAGAAAACCGGTTTATGGAATCAATCGGAAAATTCCCAGTTGCTTAACTGAGGTGAACATTTCACCTCTGATACTCCTGGTGGTTCGAGATCTTCTTGCAAAATCCTATCACCTTTTCAGTTTGCCAGCTGAGGGAAAACTCATCCTCATTAAATAAATATCTGGAGAAATCATGTTTGATAACTTATCGAGATTGCCTGTGGGATTAAACATTTTTTGGTTCTCTGACTAAACGTTTTCTCTCTTTCTTGGATTGATTAATTTTCTTACAAGACCTATTACTTCTTTCAGTTCAAATCTGAACTTCATCCAAACATTTCTTTGTAGAGAAAACAAATTACTTTGCAGCTTATTTTTCTTCCAAAATTTAAGATTTTATAAAACCTTGCCCCATATCCTATTTTAATGAAACAGAGAAAAGAAAAATATTGATTTTATTTTAAGAAGTAATCCTTTGATGGCCCACTTCTCTAAAATGCTAGCCTCTTTTTTTTTTTTATCTTGAAAAGTGGAAAAAGTAGACATATTTAAAAATATTTTTTTCTTTCCAGAAGAAAAAGAGCTGAAAAAAAGAATCAGTTTAATCAGTTTTAAATAAGAGTGTAGCTTATGAAGCATGCAGTTAATTACATAAAAATAGCTTTTTATTCATAGCTATGTAATCACAGGTTTTTCTTACATATAAGAACTATTTGCAGTTTACAGAAAAAAAACAGCTAACATTTTCTTCTTCATTTTGGAGAAATACACATTAATTTTGCAGTACTCCTGCCAGCAAAACTGTCATTGAAAGGAATTAACTGTATTTCATTTGAGATGTGAGGTGAAGCCATACAACATGGCTCCTAACCTAAATTGTTCTGAAGAAGGCTTTACCATAATTTGTACCTCAAATACTATTTTCAGTTTGGGGCCCCACTGCAAGAAAGACATTGAGGGGCTGGAGCGTGTCCAGAGAAGGGCAACGGAGCTGGGGAAGGGTCTGGAGCACAAGGCCTGTGAGGAGCAGCTGAGGGAGCTGGGGGTGCTCAGCCCGCAGGAAAGGAGGCTCAGGGGGGACCTCATCACTCTGAACTGCCTGACAGGAGGGTGCAGCCAGGTGGGGTCAGCCTCTTCTCCCAGGTAACAAGTGACAGAACAAGAGGAAATGGAAAGTGGTGCCAGGGGAGGTTTAGATTGGAGATTAGAAAAATTTCTTCACTAAAAAGAGGGTCAAGTATTGAAACAGGCTGCCTACAAAGTGGTTAAATCACCATACCTGGAAGTGTTCAGAAAACATGCAGATGTGGCACTTTTGGGACATGTTTTAGTGGTGGACATGGTGTGTTATTTTTATGTCTGGACTCAATGATCTTAGTTGTCTTTTCCCAATCTGTATGATTCTATAATTCTTTTAAACTGGGGGGTGCAGGGGGAGGCTCCAATGTTATCCATCATCTTCTAATGGAAGATGCCAGAGCATCCTACATCATAGCCTGCATTTTCTCTTGAAAGCTCATTTTCCTAAGGTACTGGTTTTGATGTCTCTTCAGAGAAGGTTAGATTTCTGGTCTTAGAGGTCTTTCCCAGCTTTAATTATTCTGTGATTCTCTAACTCACATTTTGAGCCAATGTTGCTTGTTTATGTCAAATGTTGTATTGTAATTTTACTGAACTCAAAAAAACCATGAACACTGCTTTAATTTGAGGAAGCTCAAGTACACATTTTATAAAGTACTGGGGAATCTTGGTACAACACTTCCATTGACTTTAAAATGGGACTAGACTCTTAACTGCTCCCTCTGTCTCAGGAAATATCTTCCCAGATCACTGAAAAATTTGGCAAAGGAAGATATAGAAGGCAGTTAATCATGAAAGATGTAACTAAACTGGTCCAGTATGAGGATTCATTCCAGCATAGTTTTCCTTCAAACTTGACCAAAGATGTTATTTTTTTTTTGTCTGGTTTGTGGTTTTCTTTTAAGAATTAAAGTCTGCCCTTAGGGGAGTGATGTCATTTGATCCATCACTAGAACTCTATTGTTTTTTGTTGGTGAGTTTGTTTCTCCAATTCTTATTCTTCCACCTTAATCTTCCAGCCACTGCAGGTTGTCCCCTGAAATGCAATGATCTCTGTCCAGTCCAGGCTTTTAAATGTGCTGGCCCAGGTGGGGCTGGGGTTCTACTTTCTCTCCTCAGTAACTGATTTCACTTCATCAGGAGTTCCCTCACTAGCAACTTAAATAATTGCTGAGTTTGATTCATGCTATTGTGAAAAGATATAATCTTAAATAATTTTCCCACTTTGTTGTTTACTATTTAGAATGAGTGAAGCCATGGATTCCTTTTGGCCTCAATAAGATTAACAGACATTTATCACATGATGTTGATTAAATAACATTAAATAAAACACTGCTTCCTTGGCCACTCTTAGATCTGAGTATCTTTCAAAGATCCAGAAAACATGGGTTTTAATTTCTGAAAAAAATCTCCATGTTAAGAGGATAAGTGTGATGAAAATCTTACCTGTTTTTTTCCCCAATTATCCATGGGTTAATAACCATTCTTATGTAATTACACACACTTGGAAAAATTTTTTCAGGAATTTTCAGTAATTTTTTAATACCCATAACTGGGATTTACATACAAAAAGTTTCTGAATACTTTTGAAAAAATCTGTTTGTCTTTCCCTTACTTCCTTCCTCTTGATGGTAGGAAGCACAACTTGAAACCAGTGTTACTGTTGGATAAATAGAAGGTGCTATTGCATCATGAGATTATATATAACTTGATCAGAGAGACAGAACTTCAGAGGATCTAGAAAAATTCTACTCCTGCCTTCTGCAGCCTGTGGCTAGGTATAGTTGACAAAGTGCACAAGGCTCTTCTGAAGCTATTCTACAATCAAGGAGGATCTTCTGAGCTGTCATTTCAGGGGTGAAGATATATCAAGTGCCAATTGTTTATCAGTCCACCCACATTTGAGGACCTTTTATAAACAGTGGATAAGAGATTTCCGGGCTCCCATGAGTTTTATTCTGTGATAGTGCAAGTGTGTTCTGAAGA
This sequence comes from Urocynchramus pylzowi, assembly GCA_013397555.1. Taxonomy (NCBI): domain Eukaryota; kingdom Metazoa; phylum Chordata; class Aves; order Passeriformes; family Fringillidae; genus Urocynchramus; species Urocynchramus pylzowi. The sequence continues at coordinate 290,945 of VZRH01001118.1, read as the reverse complement.
GCAAATAAATTTTAAAAATAATATGAAATTTGCTCTGCCATGTACATCTAAAATTTACTTCGTGATTATTTGGATTGTTTCTTCTTCCACACAAGGATTGGTCATGATGGCTTTTCCAGAACTTAGGTGCTTCCAACAGCCCAGAATTACCTCATAAATGTTACTATCTTTCTGTTTTCACTGCTTTTGATAGCCTTGTTCTAATGAACTGCCTTAATGGTACCTGGAAAGATAGAGAAGTGAAAGCCAAGGAGTTTGTAAATTTTCACTCAAACTCCTATTTTAATTTCCAATAGACATTTCAATTAGCTCTTCTGAGTTTTCTAAAAATCAATTTTCTGAAAACCAAAATGCTAACATTTAAGTTCTTCATATAATTGAAGTAAAGAATAAAGTATTTTCAAAGAATCAGTAAGATGACTGTAGATACCCTTATTATCCATCACTGGCCTGTTCAGCAAGGATTCTCTGAGATTTCTTTCATCATTCCATACTTCATACTCAGCCTCATACTTCATACTTCTACACTTCAGCCCTCCCTCAAAAATCCCAGGCATTTTACTCTTAACTTCACGTAACAAAAACCATACCAAGAGATTTTTCTCTTTAGAAATTTGGATCTTAGCCTTCTTGTGTGACTGTACACATATGGGAATCATGGTTACTTCAGAATCTCATGCTGAACACTCAAACAGATTGTGCTTTCTGTACTTGTACTTGGTCCTTCATGTTGCCTTGTTGTTTCAACCATCTCACTGCATTGATGTTTTTCCAGCATCTTGTGGCTTGCCTGTTTTCCCCAGATAATGCTATAATCATAGCTAAGGAATTCTTTCAGATGTAGACTCTGCCTACTATGGACATATCTGATCAAAATGACATTACGGAATTACTGTTTGTGGAGGCCCAGAAGTCCAAAATTTAAGAAACCCCAAGCTAGCCCCCTACCCTCTGATCATTTTCTCCCATTGTGCCTTGCAGTTTCTCCTCTACTCATTTGATGAGGGGTTCTTCTTTGCCTCTCATGATTATGCCAGTGGAAATCAGCCACAGTACAAATAGGTGATTTTAAAATCAAATGCTTGGTATGGATGATTGGAAATGCATGTTCCACTGTCTTCGAGTTTTCCCACCAAGCTGTTTTTTCTTTCTCTAAAAAATTAAACTTTCAACTTATTTTATGTATAAAATACATTTTCCAACAGCTATATAGGTCTCACACAATAACTAAAGTAATGAGCAGAAGGAATTACTTTTCTAAAAACAAAATATGGATGTACCATTTGACCAAGGGTATTTACAGTGAAAGTCATTCACCTTCTAAATTGAAGACCAGTCTCATCAGACCCAAGTGCAAAATATTCTGGCCATGCACAGTTTAATAACTCCAAGCTCCAACTGTTTGATATGAAAGGCAGTTTTCAGTGTCAAATGCCATGAATGGGATATGCTTTCTAAAGAACTCTTTTCAGCTAAAACAAGACTTGAAAAGAAATTTAATACACGCCTAAGCATACCTGTCTACATATCATAATATGTATGCATGTTCTCTGTTTCTGTGGATCACAAATTCTTCTATTCTGTACAGCTGCTTGTTTTAAACACATAAATCAAAAGACAGATGTTAGCTTAGATGTCTCTAAAAGAAGTATGCAGATAAGCCTAATAAAGTACATCACTTTGTATCTAACATATTTGTCTTACATATTTCTTCATGTTTAGTTTACAAGGGGAGTTTATTTCATTTAAATTCTGGGGCAGGAGATACTTATGGAAACGAATGTACTATTGTCTGAGGGCCTAGCAGTTGATGAGAGGAGAATGTTTATGCTGTCTCATAAAGCATTGTTACCACAGACAAAACAATTTTTCACGTGACATAATTACCTTGTACATTAAACCATTAACTTCCATTATGAATGAACATCTCTTTTGTAACTCTGTACTTGTAAAACATTAAACAAAATGGTGTCTCTACCCAAAAACGAAGCTCTTAAGGGCTTCCAAACTAAAAGCAGACTGTAGAACAGAGGTAAAGGTTTTGAATGCTTGTCATGACCGATCTCCCCTTGACTCAAGTAGCCATTCTGAAACCCAACACCGCCTTTCATAGGCAGAAATTGCTTAGCACACCTTGTAGTCTCCTCTAAGAGCAAAACTGCTGACTTGCATTGAAATCAATTGATGTTACTGAATTTAATTATCACACTCTTGACTACAGTAATACCAGAATCTTTCTTGCAACCACACAAAAAGATGTCAGTGCTACCTAGTGACTTGAAATCATAAACCTGAAGAAATCAAACTGCTTCTCAAAAACTATCTCCCCATTGCTCTCCTTAGGCACAATGTAATGCAGAGATTTCGGCTCCCATCCTGCTTTTGGCACAACAATCAAAAATGCTGTTTCCATCTCTCTTCCTATGACATTGTCAGGTTGTGAGGTAACAAATGAGAACAATAGTCTGCAAAGCACAACAAAAAGATGGCAAAATGTATTCAAAACCATTTAAGTGAGAGGGCATTGCTGATCCAAACCTAAAGCAGCTGTCAATATTCAGTTTTATGCACCAATACACATCTTTCTACATGCAATGAGTTTTGTTCATTTCACAAAAAATACACCTTCTGAAGGCAGAGCTCCTGACTTTTGTAGTTGGAAAATGCATAACAAAAAACAAACAAAAAAAACCCAAAAACAAAACCAAAACAAAACAACAAAAAAAAGGCAGCGACAAAAATACGTGTTCAGTTCTCTCCATTTCTTCATGAGTTTTCAGCTAATTCTATCTTCTCTACACCTGGTTTTTAGGCACCATCTTAAGTATTTCCACAATTTCACTAATTCAAAACAAGAGCATGAGCCTTCTCATTTTGTTCTCTCATATCTTTGGCAGAAATGGGGCTTCATCCAAAGGCATTTTGAAATAGACTATCTATAATTGGGGTTTCTACAGAGCTGCCAAATGTGCTGGTGATAGTTTTAGAGAAGAAGACAGACAGGAAGGGAGCTGAGATTATTTGGCTGGCACCCTGTTATCTCTGTGAATGGACCAAAAGAGGATGTACTGTGGGGACTGGGGGAAAAGGAGGCACATGGTCAAACAGGCTTTGTCATTAAAATTTATTTTTTTATCATGTTTATCACAAGAGATTTAAAATAGCTGTCACCTTATGAAAACTTCTTTTGCTGTTTCAACAGCAGCCTTCTCAATTGAAACCTATGTTTTTTCTATTTATTTTTGGACTTCAGCAGAGCAGAGTCCATCACTTCACTGAACTGTTTGGTCAACAAAATGAGCAACATACTCTATTCTTTTGTACATGAAAACAGACAACTGAAATTTAATAAAATATTTAACAGCTTGGTATGCAGGAACATGTCTTTGTTGATGTATTGAAATCAATTTGCTGTAAAGACTGCTTTAAGAATAATGAAGTATTGTATATATCACCTTAGGCATTATGTAAGGCAAGTAGCTTCTATGCTGGCATTTGCAGGGATAAGCAAAATTAGCTCAGCACAGTTCACAGCTGTGATCACTGGAGTAAAGCTCAGGGTCTAGGCACTGCTAGCTCTGATACTCTACTAAAAAGGCAGCTGTACTTTACTACTGGTCCACTGGGCCTGATGCTAATAATTTTTAAATGGCCTGTTAGTTACAGCAGTGGCCTCAAGCTACCTCTTATTTCAAATCCTCTTAACATTTGTGTATCTTTAAACTACTTTATTGTCTTAGTTAGCATATATTCATTCATAATCGCCAGTAAATCTGTTGCTATATACAGAAAAGAGAAATGAGAAAAAAATATTAACAGTGGCCAAAGAGTTGGGGGATGAAATGTGACTGTGGTAATGTGGAACCAAACCAATCACACAAAACAGCAAGTGCAGAAATGCTTCTGTACACGCTGCTTTTCTCCACAGTGCTCTGCAGGATCAAACTGCTGCCTTAGGATAATGGATTGGTACTGCCTACAGGCATACTGGGGGAAAAGAAACCAATATAAGTAGAGTATTTAAGAAAGCCAGGTTCAATCTTTTTTTTTCTTAGTTATAAAATTAGATTTAAAAAAATGAAAGTTTCCACAGTTTTATTGGTTCCAGCAAAATGTACTCAAAACAGTTCTAATAAAGGAAGTTTTTCCTTGCACTCTGAGACTCATCTTGTTTATTCTTCTGTTTCAGCAAAATTTCATTAACAGAAATGAAAGTTTTCCCTGAACAAGGCCTGTAACACATTTCTTAATGCATATATGCTAACATATATAAGTACCTCTGTCATTAAAAACTATTAATTTCTGGTAGCTCAAAGCTACCATAGCATGTATTTTTTTAAAAAAAAGTCCTATTATATTTGTCTTGAAAATGTTTTATGTTCTTTACATTTCTAACATACAGAAAACTCAGTAGTTAGGTACCACAATGATTTTATTACACAGATATGCAATTACTGGCCAAAACCAGCTTCTTCAAGTCTAGAAAATGCTGACCATGCTGATTATGACTTTCCAATCAACCAAAGATTTAAAAGAAATGCTGACATATTTCTAAATTCAATCAGTCAGGAAAAAATGTATGGAGCAAAGCATTTTTTTCTCCTACACAATTATGCAAAATCTAACTACTCTTTGCCTGATTAATTTGTTTTGTTTATGGGTAAACAAAGGAACATAGATGCTACTCAAGCTTCAGAAAAAAAATACAGAATATTTTTCACAGCTTGATTTTAAGTAATAGGGTTGTTGGGAAAAAGGCATAATACACAGAAGCACAGAAAACTTATCCTTTTAAAACTTAATTTTCTCTACAGTCTCTTTCTTAGCCTATTTTTTAGCATTTCCACAGTAGTTATGCTTCTGTACCTACTCACAAAAGAATGAGATGCATTAGTTACTTTTTTGTTTAAGATAAAACATAATCTAGGTAGGGTCATTTAACTTCCTTCCAGGTGCAGCTGGGTTTAAGGTGTCTTGTTGAAATCACACTAATGAAATAAAAAAAAATAATAAATCCAGTCCTTGTACAATCTTGGTTTTCAATGCCTGGATCATCTACTTCACAGCCACACTTGCTGGGTAGGTCATTCTTCCTATGCTATGATCAAGAGGTAGTTTGACCAAATCAGTGGCCTAATTTTCTTCTCTCCTTTATTCTAGACTGAAGAAGAGGGATGTCCTGCCAGCTGGCGGCCTGTGAGAATAGAGAGGACTAAACTGGAGACTCAAAAGCATCTCCTCCAGCATCATGTTCCTTGCCATAATGTTCTGATCTCAGTGCTGACAAACTCAGCACAATCTCACAGGATTTCCTTACCATGGTACTTTTTATCCTTGAGTTTAACTGAGATCAAAACTCAGAAAAAGCAAATAGAGATAGACAGGTTTCAAGTAACCTGTCTGGAGGGCAGGAACAAGATCACAGGATAGTTCAGACTGGGAGCGACCTCAGAAGGTCTCTGCTCCATCCTCCTGCTCACAGGAGGTCAGCTCTGAGGTCAGACCATATTCTCAGGGCTTCACCTGGCCAAGGTTGAAAATCTCTAAGGACAAAAACAGCTCAATGTATCTGCTTGTTCTGTTCCACTGCCTATCTTCACAGGGGCATCTTAAAAAAAAATATTCAGTCAGAACCTCTCTTGATTCACTTTCTCTATCTCAGCTTCTCACCTGGCCTCACATCACTGAGCCCAGCTCCATCTCCTGGATGATCTCCCACAGGCACTGGGGGCTGCTGTCAGGTCCTCCCCAAAGCCATCTGTGCTCCAGACTGAACAAGACCAGTGTCCCCAACCTCTCCTCACATGGCTGGTGCTCAAGGTGAGTAATACTCTGATTGACTGTCTCTACTCCTTTTCACACAGCTCAGGATACTGATATTGGTTAAGAGGCCCTCTCATAAATCTTACCTGAAAATGTCACCATTTTCATTGCACATTGCAAGCAGTAAGTAACTACTATGATCAAAGTCAGCACAGCTACTAGAAAAAAACCCACAACAAAACCTTAACAACCAAGGCTTATCAATGGTGATGTCAACGAACACAAATGTACATATGTGTCTGAAAATAAGGACTTAAAACATAATCATATTTGCACTTGATAATCATATTATCAAGTTCTATCCCAGTACAAATTTGGAACATGAGTAAGGCAAGTGTAGAAACATAAAGAAAGTCACACCCACTTATGCTTTCACAAGCCCATGAAAAAATGTTATTAACACACTGAGGAACATGTTTTATTCCAAATCACTTACTAACTCCAGAAATCCAGACTGATTATGGATTTGGTGCACTATGAGGTGTCGCAAAAATACAGCTCCAATTGATTAAATAATTGCATTGCCATAAAGGCTGAGAGACAATATCCCACTTCTGTGTGGAGTCACCTTGCCTCAAAGTCAGTAAAAACTGCTTCTGCACACACAAGGGCAAAATCTAGCCTGAAGTCATCCCACAGCATCAGAAAATAAAACAACATGTATCAATGAGTATTTTAAACAACACAATTTGATTATTTGACACTGTGCACAGCCTAAGGCATAGGTCTAGACATGTCAGAATAGTGCAAAGGCCTTGCTCTTTAGAGGTTATATTTCATCCTGTTGTACTGTTCTCTATTTACTGTCCTATCTTTTTGCATTACCTCATGGAAGTAAGTGGCAGACCAGAGCTGTAACAGAACACCTGTGGAAATCAGTTCCTACACAGACATAGGAGATTCAATTTATTAACAAAATTAGGAGGCTATGTAGACAGAGGACACACTTTATAAGTGATCTACACCCTGAAGTTAGTGGAAAGATTGTGAAAAAAAAAAAAGCAGGTCTTTGACATGTATTTTAATTTAGCATTTAAGGAATATCACACAGGTGTACATACATTTAAGAGAATCTGTTGGCTCTTCCAATTTTTCCCCTCATTATTCCCTGCAACTGCATGAAAAGAGACTATGATTTGAGCTCCTCATCCCTTGACCTGTCATCCCAAGGCGATAAAGTCTCTGATTGCCCTTGGACTTCTTGGTGCAACTTCAACACTGCCTACCTGATAAATCAATAATGATCTGAGAATCTGAGGACCATATCCAGGGTAGAATGCTTTCTCTTCATATCTTTAAACTGATCCCCAGGGAGGAAGCAGGCTTCCCTAAGGAGTGGGCCCAGCCTGTATATTAGGCCTTGTGCTCCTTTCAGAAGGCCGTCTCCTATGCCAGTGACACCTTTTTTTTTTTTTCCTTTTGGGAGTGGTTTTGATGCAGTGTGTAGGATGGGTTAACCTTGGTGACACCTCCAAGCTGGATGAAGCATCATCCCCATTTCTGTTCCATCCCACTTGCACAGCCTCACTCCTGCTATGCAGGGCACCTGGGAAGGGGAGGCAGTCACAGCACTGAGCACCTCACCACAGAGAATGAGATGGATGGGGATGCTTCTCCTCAGAGATAAAGCAACGAGCTGATGGATACTGAGGGAAACACCAGCACTTCAGCCTCCTCCTGGTGCTTACATTTTGCCTGACACTGGTTTACGCTTGTCTGGCCGGGTGAAGCGAGGTTATCGCCTAGCTTCACCTAAAAGCTCCTCTGTGCCAAACGAGGAAAATGCAAGTTGTTTTCTGCACTAGCCTTGCAGCAAAGAAATAGTGAATAATTTGTCAAAACCACCTAACTTTGCTTTTAGTGTAACTCCAATCTTCTGCAAAATGCTGAGCAATCAGGAAATCAAGCAGCTACTGAGATATGCCTTAAGCGGTCTCTGATAGAGGGCTCTCTCTGATCCAAAACGCTGCCAATTTTTCTCCTTGCCATACTGCATCACATAGGCAATGATAAAATATCTTCTTTTTATCACTAGGCTATTGTCTTTAAATTACATCATGATGTAATTTAAAGACATCATTACTACATGATGCACATTTTTTAGATTTATAATAGGGACAAAACAGAGAATGATGCAGTATACAAACAATGAAGTAAAAAGGTAGTTACATGTGTATATGAACACAGTCAAACTGTTTTTACCATAATTACTTTTCATTTTTTGTATTTAACACGTGAGAAAAGTTATTAGAAATTGGGACATTAGTCTGGGTTGGATTACATAGACAACATAAAGTATTTTTAATTGCATAGATAATTACTTACTGGCCTTTCTCTAATTTTCATCTGTTCATCTCTTGAGATCTCACTTGTCAAAAACTAATGACTACCAAATAATTTCAAAACAATAAAAATATCTAATGAGAACTAATGGTTCTAATTTCAGTAAAAGAGCCACAAGGGTAATATCATGGTGTAGAGTGCAATCAAAAAAACTCTCTTTTTCTGACATCTAAATAGGAATACTATTAGGAAAATACAATTTCTATAAACATAGATGTCTCTGACATCTACTCACAACTACCTGAAGACTCTTTCACCAGTAAAATCTAAACAAATAATTATATTTCAAACTAGATTAAAATAATTCATTTTTTTAAACTGACTTGGAAAATTTTGTTTCAGAACATCCTTATTAATTTCCTTTTTCAGAATTTCACAATTTTTCATTCTCACTTGAAACAGAGCCCTCTGGTCAGACCACAATTCCCATCATGGAACAAAACACTTCCCCTGGCCTTCTGAACAGGATGATTACAAGAGCTGCTGCTAGGGTAGAGGGAAGAAGGAGCAGTGGAGAAACGGTGGTTTTGATTTTCCATCTTAATTTATTCAAAAAATATGTAAGTATATGCCATATAATACAACTACTTGATCTCTATTATTTTTCTAAATGTCTAAGAGCAAAGCAGAAGGAGGATTTTTAACACATGGCTTGGTCATACCTGACACTAGTGCTACTTAAAAAACCCGTCATGAAATGAGCAGTCTAACTCTGAGAGCTATGCAACTGGAAATACACCTGACATTCAAGGATCATGAATAATACATACACCTTCATCACTGCCAAGAGTTGAAACAAGCACATCAAAATACATAGTAGTTTTAAAAGTACAGGACGTCGTAATTTTGTAAGACAAAAATAGTTGACTTGGATTTCACAAAATACCAGTTGTTCTGCAATTAAGCTTGGGTGACTCAGATTTTGAACTTGTTAAACAGAGCCCTGCAGTGGTTATATTTTTTATACTTCAGAAGATAAATTTTACTAAGCTAAAACCACGTGTACACAGCTCAGCATTCAGCTTGCAAGCTGTCCAGAGATGAATTTAACGAAGATATTTTAGCATCTTTTATGTTAAGCTTTTCTCAGATCAGGAATATTTAACTACCTCCCCTAAAAACCTCAGCTTCAGAGTCTAAATATTCCCATGTTCAATCTCAGTTATCCTATCACAGAAGACTTCAGTAATTAAGTCATCTGTAGCTGTTAAAGAGGAGAAGTTTGAAACCATCACAATATAGGACAGTTCACATAGTAAGAAAAAAATAACTTTCAATCAACAATACAGTGAGAGTCTGGGAAAGATATTAAACCATTTATAATGGTGGCTAAAGTTCAAGGAGAGGAAATTATAATATATCATATTAATGTACAATGTACATGTAATAAATGTTACATAAATAGGTATGGAAAAAACTCAGAGATAACACTGTACACCTAACCGAAGTGTAAAATGTAACGTAAGCTAAGGCAAAAGGTAGTATGGCTATGCCAGTGTACAATCAAATGTCTGAGGCTTATGGAAACAATTTTACCCATGGAAAACAATGAAAGAAGTCCAAGGAGAAAAGCACATTTACTCCTGAAAGCAGTGGACAAGCACTATAAGAAGCAAGCTGGAATTGGTAATGGTGTACAAAAGGGGAAAAGAGGCAAGGTTTGGGCAAGGATTTGGGCATCGGACAAGGAAGAAGTGCCACAGACTGGACCTCTGATACTAAACAGCAGCTATGGGGAAGCTCTAGCAGGCCACCAAAAGGCAGAGTCATTCTGATAAATACAGAGCACTAAACCCTAATTAACAGTTGATTGTGGGAAGAGGAAAAAAAATGGAGGAAACAACCAGCAGAGCGGGTGAGATAAATTTAAGCAAGAAGCAGCAGCATCTTAGGAATTAAATAATATATTTCGAAAATTATAAAATTTATATATATAAAAGCAGACATTCAGCTTCCATACACATATCCACACCGGAAAAAAGCTTTAGCCCAAAAGTACCAGAAAACAGAATGGAGAAAATGTACTTGGGATTGGGAAGAACTTTCCTTTTTTTGGTGTTTTTAGTTCGTTTGATTGTTTCTAAACAAAAAGCCTGATCAGATCTGAGAAAGACAAGCAGGTATATCTGCAAATTAAGAGAAGGAATGGGCTACAAAACTATGAAGTTCTTTCTAGTTTCCAAGCCTGCATTTAAAATTACATGTGCTAGAGTCACAGCTTCTGGTACCAGACTTTTGATTGATCCAAAGCAGTCTGCAGATCTCAGCCCATTAAGCACTGAGGAATCTGTACCTAAATAACCCAATGCAGAATCCTGCAAATCCTGACTGTGACAGAAACCCTTTTCATGCAAGGAACTTCACAACTGCAACAGCTTCCACTTGCTCTTGCTCGTTGGTACAAATGTGGTATATTACATAAATAATTTTCCTAGCAGGTCCATTCTTCGTTAGCACCCCTGCATAAACCATAACTTCAGGTTCATCTCCCTTAAGGTTACGGATTTTTATTTTTATTTAATCCTAGCAAGTCTTAAACACAAACCATATTTAAATTAATTTCTACCAAAGACCTTCAGTCCTTTAGGGTTTTTTGTCATTATTCTGCCACCAGTGCCATGCAGGCATACTTTCTGCATTTATTTATTTAAAATCTTCTTTTGGGTATCACTACAGAGCTGGTTCATGTCAATAGGGCAGCAGAAGTCATCATATCCCACTGCCTGAGGTATACCCCCTGATAAACCTGGCTTCCTTCCATGTGAGTCTGAAGCAATGCTTTTATAGGATCTGCTGCAGGCTGGTTATTGAAAATGGAATATGCTTAGTGCTTTGCATGCATAGCCCTTTATAAATAATATATAAAGGTCAAATAAGTTATTTATTGGGTCTTTCTGCCTTTTTTATGTATGCTACTTTATTTCAATATTGAAGGTCTGATTTTCAGTTGTTGTAAATTCAAAGCAATTGACATATTAATTTACCATGAGCTGAGAAACTGGAAAACAGTGAGAACAGTAATTTTATTTTTTTGGTTCAGTCAAATGCAGTTGTCTACCCATATTCACTGATTTCTCTTGAAGCTGCCTCTTTTCTCTCTTTTTTTTTTCCCAATTTTGCATGTTCACACACTGTTAGGTAATAGTCTTGTATAGGTGTCTCACAGCAAAGCTGCTTCTTCAGTGATGGCCTGTGTCAATTTATTCAGTTCCATAAATCACCCTAACCCATGATTTCACAGTATCTGCCCAACTCACCACGGCAAAAGAGAGCTCTTCTGTTTCCTCCAGGAATTGCTTCACTGTGTAGTTCTGATATAGCCCAACACAATGTTCATCCCTTTTCCTCATCTTCCTCCCTCCTGCAAGTGATGTCTAATACTTTTTTCTCTCACTGCATATAAGACATCTTCTTTGCTCTCCTATTGCACCTTCACCAGCTCAACTCACAGCAATGCCTGCACACTGGCCTGACAGAAATCACACTCGTTACTTTCTGGTCCGTTTAAGAGTCATCTCTGACAGGGTCTCCCTTGCTGCTTCTCATCACAGCATCACCTCTAAGCTCTCACCAGTGTTACTTCTGAGATCTCCAGCTGCAGCAAATTGAAAGCAAACAGTCATGAAGGCATTATTCACACCTCATTTGTTACATTTCTCACAGTTATGCCCTCACTTCTCTCCATGGTTCAACTCCAATGGGATCACCTGCTCTGAAATGTTTGGAAAAAGCTTCCCATTCCCTGCCAGGTGTCTCCTTGAGTCACTCTTCTTCCCTGTGGCAGCTCTCAGATATGCATTGTAGGGCCCACAGGTACAAAGCCTACATTCACCTAGCCAGAACTGTTGCAGGAAATAGGCTAGAAGCAGCCCAAATTCCAGCTGCTACTATATGCTGAATCATCCCACTTCATGGGAATGAAAGGAAGAGACAGCCCATCCCCGAACGGGGCCAGGAGGCAGTGGAGCAGGGAAGCGAATCCAAAGCTCTCAAGCATTTCATACACAAAGGACAACACAGGAGCGTTTCCCAGCCCAGCCCAGCCACAAGGCCCCGCAGGGCCTCCCTGGCCTCTGCAGCATCCCCAGCTCCCGTGGCTGTGGGCTCATTCCCGCAGTGATGCTCCCGATGAACAGCCCCGCGGTGGCTCCGCGCACAGGGGGCTGCGTGTCACCTACTCGAGTGCCACGGGCTGGTCACTCCTGACTTAGATGGATCAGTGCAGACAGCAACACCTTAAATACCACACATGTGTTAAATTTAGACTCAGACAGGAGCAAACCTGCAAATAATGAGACATTTGCCTACCATCAATCTGACTCCCTGCATATTACATCTGTTCTCGCTATTTTATGCATTTCTTAGATGTAGGCTATGCTGTCTTCTGCATTTCTAAAGCACTCAGTAAATTCTGGAAAATAGTAGAATACAATTAGTAGCAATAATTATGGCCCTCCTCTTGTCTAGAATGCTTAATTCATTAATAATTTTCCACAGTATCAACATTCAGTAATAATGAAATTGATAACTTTTGTACAAATCATTAGCAATTAAAATTTATTTGTACCCTATAATTTGAATATCTGAGAAATAACATAGTGCTAATTAGTGTATACAGAATCTCTTACTAATGAGTTAAGGATATTCATTTGTCTTTTCTTTAATAAAGCCATATTTCTCTAAAATTACATAAATAGTCCAACAAGAAATTAAATTCTATAGAAATAGTGATTTTCAGCACTAGCCATTTTTTCAACAGTGCACCAGAATTCAAAAAGCAAGACTTTACCCTCTGCCTTATGAATACTAAACAGCATTCTTCATCTAAAGGTTAAACCAGAAAAAAATCAATCTCTCTGCCTGTATTTTTATGAGAATTGCAGCGTATTTTATGTGTATTGTTCTTTTTAAGTGTAGCTAAACCTGTACTGTATGTCAGCAAACTTTAATTTAGCATATTGTTTTTCCATAAAAACATAACACTATAAACAACCTTCAAGACATAATCACGTATTTTCAGTCTGTTAAAACAGGTAATTCAAAAACACCTCTCCCCTACTTTATCTCTTTCAGGAAATCCACAAATGCATTCCATGTCTTGAAAGAAACTGCCAATACATAAATATTTTGGGAGTCTTACCTCTTCTTAGAAGGGCTCTTTTCACAAGAGGGGTAGCAGCCACAAAGCATGACTATGGCCATTGGATTTAATTGACTCTGAGTCAAGAGTTCAAATGACAAAATGAGACAGTTATGAAATGGAAAGATTTCCTAACAGAGTCCATGGGCTGCATTACCCAACACCTAAGTCAGAGATGTGCTAAGCAGTACCAGGTCTGGTTTTTTGGCACATATATTTGAGGGATTCAACCAAAACAGTGCAGACATGAAGCAGTTTACACCAGGGTTTTCCTGTCCTACACTGTTCTCAGAGCTGAGCACAGGAGGGTTTCCCATACTTTCAATGTTGGCAAACCACAGTAGGCCTGACAAGTGTTCCAGCTCCCAAATATCACCAACCTTCAAGATCAACATGATAAATCAGCTTAGTTAAAGATTATGATAGCAGATAGACAATGATAATATGTGACTGGGGGAAGGATGCTGACAGCATTTTGCCAACACATGCAAGACAAGGAAAGATATAAATTTCTGTGTTGTAATTCAGTGATGCTCCAAAAACAAGTTCTCAGCGCTAAGAATTGTTGCATCACCAGCCAAAACAACTGCTTCTACCAGTGCAGCATTTGCTCTAGTGCTATGGGGACTATGTCTAGTGTGGTAGGACCATACTGAACTTTTTCAAAGCAAGGAAAGATGTGAATTCATAGCAGTCAGAACCCCCCAGTTCTGGCAAATCATTGAAGAAAGACCACCATCCTTGGCAAATGCATATGAAGAAAGATAACCAAAAATATTTTTCGTTTACTGAGGGTAAACTACAAATTCTGGGTGATGATTAATTAATTGATTAATGAGAATAAAGATCTCTGGGGAGCATCACCAGTCCAGGTCATGCTGAATTTTACGTCTGGATCTCCAGGAATGCTGAATTTTATGTCTGGATCTCTGTTTTACTAAAGACGGAGGGAAAAAACACAAATCAAAAGTATAGGTGATTTTGTCTCTTTGTGGGAGGGTATATTTGAAGGATCAAAGACATAGTGATTGGAGAAAATAAAATGTATTCTTGTGTTAGCTACATAATAATATCTACAGAGAGTACCATAAGAGAAGACTGAAATACTGCGGACTGGCTCCACTTCCTGCCATTACCTCATTCTGGAAAAAAAATACAAATGCATCCTTCCAATCTAACACATTTTAAGAGACAGGAGGAGAGCAGGGTAACTATTTTGGACAGAGACTGCTATTAGCATTTCCAATACAGAGTTCATTCCAAATTTGGTGCTATGCCTCTGCAGATCTCAGATCAGAATCAAGCCTTTAGGCATTAACTGAGATAAACAAAGTATGATACGTCAAATCTAATTATGCTATAAATATCCAAATAATATCTAGATCTCTAAGGTAATTCTAAAGAGCCTCAGTGACAGAGAGGCAAATATGATTAAGTTTAAACTGCAAACAGCTTGTGAAATATGGAAAATAGCATTACATGTGAAAATATCTGTAGGGAAATATTTTCTTTTAACTAATAAGGCAGGAAATTTTGTGACATAGTAAATGATTTTTCCAGTAGCTTCAGGCATCTTAAAGAAAAAGCAAGGATGCTAAGTAACTACTACACATTCCAGTTTAAAGCCATCATCAATAATACTTGTTTCATAACTACCAAGTAATAAAAAATAGTGGAACCCACCCCCCCTCCTCTTCTTATATGCTTGCATAAATTATAATAATGAAATAAACACTTAAATTGGTTAATGATTCAGTTTTATTCAGGACATGTGAAAACAAAACCTTTCTTTCCCCAACTCTCACAATTTTCATAGCAAAAACATAATTTCAGCAGGTAATTCATGTACAATGCTTTGCCCAAGAAGGGTTTGAAGGAAAAAAAAATTGTTAAATGACAGACCTCTGTCATCCCACTTACTACCACAGAAGCACTGATGTATGGTTAAGTGCACCTAGCTGCAACTTTATTTTAGTATCAGACTGAAACTGAGCTTGTAAATGCATACCAAGCATCTGTCTGACTCTGCCCTCTAGCCCTCCTGTGTGAGTTCAAGCTATAGAAATCCACAGACACTTCATGGGTTTCTCAATCAAATGACAGAAATTCCAAAACTGCTCAGTGCAGTTTTCAGGAACAAATTTACATGCTTGTAAGGCACCCGGAGCTATATTAAATTAAATCTGTTTCCTTTCGCATTACCCTAAAGCACTTCCATTAAATTTTTACCTCTTTGAGCCATGTGTGTACCAACACTGATTCACAGAATATTTGGCCAGTCACACACTCACATGCCCAATGGGAAACCTTTCAGGAGAACATCAGGAACATCTCCTGGCACGAAATCCTGCACACTGCACTCTTTAAACCTCCATCTTTCCCATGCAAACATGGTGCACACGGAGCGCCTCCATCTCACATTCAAACCCAAAGACAGCAGCTTGGTTGTGTCCCCCCTTGTGGTATCACCCCTCTGCCAGTGATTTAAGCTGGCTCAGTTCGTACATCAAGTGATAAAATATCAGATCACTCCCATACGTGCATGAATACAGCTAAAACCTGCTAGAACTTGACTGTACACCAAGTTGTGTGCACAAGTGCTCTCCTCGGTAATCAGCAGCTAGAACTTGTTTCTGCATGAGGGTGTTCTAGACAGGACACACACCCAGCCACACAGGCTGAGATGGATACTGCTTGGCCAAGGTGAAAAGCCCTCAGTAGTCCAGAATTGTCCTAAGCTTTCAGGTCCAAGAACAAAATTGTGTACACAGACTCAAATAATTCTAAAACCCAGCTTCTAACTTTGGGGATGTGAGTAGAGAGATGCATAGAGAAATGAAACATCAGCTTTGACAGATACAGATTTAACCACTGGGACAGTTCTGCAGCAGCCAGCCTGCTGCATTCCCACAGCCTGAATTGAGGCCAGTGACAGATATATTTGCAGGTCTTCTTCCAGTGCTGAAGGAATATATTTCATGGTTTAAAGAAAGTGAAGTCATGTAAGAAGAGCTAGATAAAGACAGAAACATCACCTAAAGGAAGGATTATTCTGAGCTGCAGGAGGAGACCTTTCTGAGCTGCAGAGAGATAAGGCAGTGCAATGTGGAGTGACAGATGCGATCCCAGATCCCAGTGGACATTGCCACAAGTCATCTTGTTAGCTATGCCCATTCTCAGGTCACTTCACGTGCCCAAAGTAGCAACATAAGTGAGCCTAAAGGAAATCTGGGCCTGCAGGAAGAGTCCCCTCTTGTCTTGGTACTTGGGTAGCAATAAAACATCTTCACAGAGTCTTTGAGCACGGCTTTCAAACAGAAGAAATCTTAGGAAATGTTCAATTTTCTTCCTACTCCTTTGAGTCATTGCAAAAAAAACTAGAGGCCTGGGACACACTGCACAATTCCTTTATCATTCACAGTTCCCTCACACAGCACCTCAGAAAATGCAAAGAATGAAAGAAGCTCTCAAGCCCCTCCAGCAATGCACTTTTTTCTCCCCATTCACCTTGTAACCAGATAGCCTCACCAGACATTACTGGATAAAAATATGTCTGGTAAGTTATGATTTTGGTCAACAATATGACATCTTTAAATAGCACCACAGATGTAAAGAGACAGAGAAATTGCCACCCTTAATCTAAATTAGACCCATTGAGTAGTATAACATCATATTTGTGGGAGCAAATGCTGAACAGAGTGACAGAGGGCTAATTGCACAGATATATTTTCCAAGAATAGCTTTATGGAGAAAACTCTCATGTTTACAAGACTGTCTCTACCATTGGACCAGGCAGGATTACCAGAGCTTAGAATCTGCCTTGGGAAAGCTAAGCACCAAGACATACATCCTCAAAGCAACAACATGCAGTTACAATCCATATTATTAAAATGTGATCTTATAGACTTAAATAAATATGTTTTTCAAAGGGTTCATTTATAAAATTTACATTTATTTTAGGCACAGAAATTCACCACATACTATAAAACTATATCCTAGAATTTACAGTCACAGACACATATTACTTTGCAGGCAGCTGGAAGAGCTGCAAATGTTAATACCTCAGGCCATTTTTCCACTTCCATGTCGGAGTTCACCATGACAACAGCAAAGCAAACTAAATGGAGCCCACAAGTGCTTCCTAGACTCAATGCCCCAGTGAAAAGTCTTCTTTTTTTTTTTTAGATCTTAAATCAACAGTGAAGGCATTTCAATCTAACATGCTTGACTCCACACTCAAACAAGGAAAAGGTCAAGGGAATAGGGAAGGCAGCAGTCACACACACACTGCATTGTACAACAACAGATACATGGAGTTACAGGAGCTGGGTTATCAGCATTAAAAACATCAGCACCTACCTCCAGCAAAGAACAGCTGCCATTGCCAAGGGATTCACTTAACAACAATCTCAGGCTGAAATATCCCAGTGAGCAATGTTCCAATGGAGTCTCTGGATCCATGATGGGACCTGCTTGGCAGTTTCTCATCTTTGAAAGGCATCAACTTACAGCTGTGACTTAGCTTACAGTTAAGATACAAAATGTTTACAGACAATTCTTAAGAAAATATTGCAAATGATGGTATTTTTCTACTGTTCCATTCACTTCTAATTACATACATGTATGTAAATTATAATGAACACCAGCTGATTTATGGTTCAGCTTTTGTTTCATTTCTGAGATGATATGCAGATCCCTAGACTTTGAAGTCATGAACATAAACTCCAAATGTATGCTTCTTCATTGTGTATAATGTTATCTTCTTTGTAATTTAACTGCAGATACCATGAGTTCTTAGAAAACCATTTTCTCTATATAGAACAATAATTAAAACATGTCCCAGGTTCATAAAGTTTTTTTGCAGACTTGCCCCACACCCTCATTACCTGGATTTATGCATATAATTTACTGTTCCGATATTTTTTCTCATGTCATCAGCCTTTAGAATTAACCCATAAATCTTTTTCTTGTAAAATCTGTTATTGAGATCATGAATGTCTTAAGCTTCAGGAAGTTGAAAAAATTGAATGTGATTTCTTTCAACAGAAATACCAGATGCATCTTGCTATGCTTCCATATTATGAATGAAAATAAGCATTTAATGATCCAGGAAATTTATCTGCAAGCACAGTGGTTTTTTTATTTGCATTTTTCTTCACTGCATTTGGAATTTCAAAACGCCTCCATTTCTACAAGTATAAGCAATATTTACTTTATGGAGTTCTGTTCACAGTACTTGTTTCTCATATTGGGCATTGTGAAGGAGGCATTTAGTAGGTAGGTGAACATTTTATTCAAAATCAGCGTGCAATGGGTAATGAGAATAAGGCTGAGAAAACCTGCAATTTCTGCATCCTTAAGAGATATAATTCAATGTTATTTATCATTCTAAAACTCAGAAGTTGGCTGCAATATGGTCATATGAAACAGAATGTAATTTCTTTCAGGAAGTAGCACCTGTGAATAGTACCTAAAAAAACCCTTTTCTGACAACTAAAAACAAGGTTCTGGCTCTTAAAGCACCCAGGGCAATGACTACCATGCACCATGATTTTATATAATCAGAAAGAAAAAAAAAATTAAGTGACACAAATATAAGGCCATTATTTTATAGAAATTATTCATTAAACAACAGATATTAGAAATTAACTAACAGGAAAATATCAGAACCCTCCACTGAAATTTTTAAGCTTTTCAAGACATCACTGCTCATTTTTTATTAACTGCACTAAATAATATTTATTATCTATGTACTAGACTTCTTATTCTACTGTACTTTTTCCAATTACTCATCATATCACCAGTATCTAGGAGATAAACATAAGTGTCTGAAAAAATTAGCAGCAGGAACAGCATCTCTGACTGCTCTTTATTCATAAATTATTTGTTCAGCTCCATTTTTCAACATATCTGCAAACATTAAACAGACATTTGAGCCAATAGGACTAGATTGGAAGGGTAACACAGTTAATTATGGGTTGAAGTGATCTTTTATTTAATTGAGTCTGGCTCACAAATGTGGATCCCAAATGTGCTTATCCCATACAACAAACTTGCATTTCTATTATCTGTGATCTGACAAATAGCATATTACATAAATCTGACATTACACAATGATACTGTTATTCAACATGTATTGGCAGTGAGCTATTTGGACAGCTGTTATTCCAGTTAGGATGACTATCGAACCTTACTTGTCTCAGGAAATCAAAATATAAAAGTGATCAAAAGCAGATGCTCCTACCACCTTTTCACAGCAAAGGAAATCTATCTGAACTGTTTCCATGTTAGTGAATTTCCTGAATTTACTTAAGCAGTTTAGTTAGCTTTCAGACATATAGCAAACCTTAATATTTTGAGTTTCTCCCTGCCTGCTGTGGAAGGATACCCTGAGGAGCTGCCCTTTAAAGGGTCTCCAAACACTAGTGATCTACTGTTATTTAGACACCCATGTCTCCAGTACTTTACATTACACCAGTCTCAGAGGATTAGCATAAAAAGGATAATACTTTAAATCAGCTGATAGCTGAGGAGGGACCAGCACTGCTGAATTTTCCGTTTTACTCCCAAGCCTCTATGTAAGCTGGGTCAGCAGTTGCTTTATTTTAAAGACTCTCTTTATTCACCTGCACTGCTGCAAATTGATAAGACCTATAAATTCCAGTTACCTCTTAGAGGGCTGCTTTAGAGATTAAAAGTATATACCTGCTTTGATACCACAGTGTCGCTCCCAAAAGGATGAAGAGGAGTTAAGTGCGTTGCATGATAAGCAGGAGATACTCTACACCTCCCCCCTACAGAAGGCAGGAGAGGAAACAGACTCTGCACAATCCTTCAGAGAAATGTAAAGGTCATGCAGGTGAACAGTGACTAGCCCACCCTCTGCTCCCTCCAGCAAGTCTGCAGCACACTGTATGGTTCATGTTAGGAGTTCAAAGCCAAGCAAGACACAGCACCATTAATTAGACACTAAAATCCTCTCGTAGGAAAGGGCTTCACTGCACATTTACTACAAACTGGTAATACAATTTCAGCTTTCCTGGTGAGCCCAAAAATTACATTTCTTTCTTCTACACTACAATTGCTTCTGATTTCATACCCATATTGCAACTGTTAATAAATCAGCATGGGGTATTGAACTGTTCTGCTGTTTACCTAGAGCTTTTTACTCCATAGTGGATAATACAAAATAGAGGTAAGCCAGTGACTGGTACTATATAAATCTGGTGACCCATCTGGTGACAACTGAGAGAAAACTTAACATAAGATCAATTCACATGCTCACTAATTCCACATAGGATACAATGCAACTTGATACTACTTCTCTCTACTGCAAAACTATTGCTCCCTGGTTACACAGCAGATTCAGCTTATGAATGCAGGATGTAATTTTTTTTTTCTTTTCCATTGCACACACTAAAAATAAGAAAGAAAAAAAGCTGTATAAAAAAGAAATTATCTTTATGTAAGGCTATGTAATTGAGCTCAGGAAGTGGGGTCTATATTCAGGTTTTAGAATTTGTAATTAGGCAGTTTAAAATTGACACTTTATTTTTGTTATCCATCCTAATGATACCTGTTACTAGTCCTCTTCTATGCCAGATACTTGTGTAGAAAGGATTATGACAAAGCTTTTGCTTCAGCAGTTGCACAGAAAGTAATATAAAACTGAACTAATATTTTTAATAACTTGTTTATATGATGGGAAGGGATGTTACAACAGTGCAAACACGTTACAGGCACTTACAGTTCAAACAAGCATAGGTTTTTTGGCAAGCACAGTCTAAATTAACAACGAATAAAACAGCAAACAGTTCCACAACAAATGAAAATAGTAGGCACTTTTATACTGTAAATATGTTGTGAACTATCTGAATATGGGGTACATTCTTGCAGCTGCCTCCATAGGAATATCTTCTCCTGACATACAAGTGACAGGATGCCAACCCCGCAAGGCTGGCAAGATCTGCTAGAATCTCTTTATGCCACAAGTGCTGTAGGATGCTGCTTGTGATGGTGAAGGTCTAGTGATGCAGGTGAAGAGGATAGGAGATATCAGAGGAAGACATGAAGACATAGTAGCTGTAAGAAATGAAGGACCTTTACAAACTGAAAATTTTCAAACTGCGAAGCAAGGAGACACATTAGGAAAGACTTTCCTGATGGAGAATAACCCAAGGAAGCATGTATCCAAACAAGGCAGGAATTTGAGACAATCTCAGGGCATTGGAATGGGAAAAGATATGGTACACAAAAAACACCCTGGAAGAATCCTCTACTGAATCCCAGTCTCAGTAGCTGATGTACCTGGTAACATGCTGTTGTCAGCAAAAACTTTCTAAGGAACATGCAAAATTCCCAACATGTTTACACCATTCAGTATCTCACTATTTATTCAGAGTGAGTTTTATCTGTTTGGCTGCCTTGTATCTTATCTGCAATTAGGGTTAGAAAAATGCATTCAAGAACAGTAATCATACAATTTCACAAACAAGTCTGTGTTGGAGCATGGATTTGAGGCACAGGTGGGATATACAGACCAACCTTAGAACCAAGAAACACCTCCAGGTCCAGCAACCCCGGCACAGTCACTGCAGGTGGCACAAACTGCAGCCACAGCATAAGAAGCCTCCTAAAGAGCTTCTGGAACAATGCTACCACGCACTCAGCATCAGCACATGTAAAGCTTCTTTAGCTGTTTTTCATCAAGTTCCAATGAAAACCACTCGCCAAAGCCTTCTTTTCAGGAGGCTGATGAAAACTAAAAATAAGAAAGAATTTCTGCAAATCAAAGGTCTCTGTCACTTTCTGCCTTTGCCTAAATGAGCATGGGCATGCAGCACCCTTCTCAGACGCTGCAGACACTCACGAGGTGAGTAAGGTGGCTAGATTAGACTTGCAAACATATCCTTGACCTTGAAACACTGCTTATTGATATTATTGTTTACATTTACCTTTCAATTACTGAGATATATCCAAAGGTGACTTAAGTAAGAAGGCAGAAAGAACAAGTGCTATCATTTTGTTATGAGCCTATTGTTATGACAATTATGTAAAAATGTCCATTTTCTATAGGTTTTATGTCAATGAGACAAATTCAGTACAGACTTACATGGCAGAAGTAAATGTAACTACACTACATCTCCACTGGTGTTTAAATGTATTTCCTTACTGAGTTTGCTAAACTCGAAGCATAAAATCACATGAATGTTTCCTGTAATTTAATAGAGGGTATTACCATATAATTAATATTTAATAAACTCAGGAAAGAAAGCTTGTGGAGAAGCAGAAAGGGACACACAAAAAAATGAGAATAGTGCAGCTTTTCTAACAGTACTGAAAACAGCATATATTGAAGAATACTTATGTCTGTAACTTTTTTTTCTCCATAGGTGCTAAAGGGCAATTCCCAGTGCATCCTTCAGGAAAGTGGACAGCCTCCAAGATTTCATTCTTGTGAGTATCAAGTCCTGAAGACTACAACACCAGAAATACCAGAAAACCCTCGAGTTCATTTCCTAGAAGCCCTTAAATAAGAAGAGAATAACAGAATATGTTGCAGATCTTTGTGTAGGGTTTACATATCCATGATTCTGACAAAATTGTGCTGTTCATCTTTTGTTTGTGGATACAGGCAGGCATCTCCTGTGTGATTTTATTACTCCAGTTCTGCCTTCCTCTCTTAGAAACTAGAGAAGTTGCTAGAATTCTAACTATGTACTAAATAAACAACCTTTACAAGAAATTTCTGGATGCAAACTGTAAAGAAACACACTTTCACATGAGAGGGATATAAAGGCCAACACCTCAAAATTCATAGATTCAGACCTGATTGAGAGAGCTGCCCTCAGGCTTCTCTATCAGTTAATTTCAGTGGGAATAGTAAGAGATTCTCACACCTCTCAAGCACTTAAGTACTTGGTATTAGACACCTGTAGCAGAAAATTTAGGCACAAACATCAGGTTTCTTCTTTTCTCATATCAACATGATTCATCTATAAATATGGCAGAGTTGGGTACCACTACTACCTTATCAACACCTGCTCATATGAGCACTGCTGACTCTTTTTGGGAGGGAGGGTACTCCTACTCTCTGCACTGATCATCTCCTGCCCCTTGGGCAGGGACTGATTCCTTATGCTGCTGTAGTGCCTAGCACAGCATTATTTTAGATATTATTACCTTCAAATTATAACCACATGCAATACTAATATACAGTATATATGGCGACCACAATCTGTGACTTCTTGAAATTAAATGTTTCCATTAGACTGATTCTTGGTAGTGACCAATTGAACTACACAGTAAGTGTGACACATTACTAATATGACACCTTGGAGTCTAAACTTTCACTGAACACTCACATAGGCAGCTCTCAGCTACCTGCTTTTCTGTATACCTCACATTCTAAATTCAGCATGTCATATAATGAACACTCAATATTTTTATACAAAATCAACACTTACCATTAACTTCTGTTTGACTGAAAAGTTAAATGCATGAAAAATTTTATGCTTTCAAAAGAAAATTTATACATTAATAATATTCAGGGACTCATACAGTGATTCAGGTATAAAAAGTATCCACCAAGTCTGCTTAAAATAGATGACAAATGGGCACATAAAAAACTTGTTGAGCTGCTGTAAGTTCTCCAGGAAAGTCATAAATCTATGAGATGGTTTCAGTACCTTAGTGCCCAAAGAGAAAAATACACAAGGAAGCAAGATTATGGAGAAGCGAAGTCTCTTCAGATACATTACTTTTTTTTTTTCTNTTTTTTTTTTTTTTTTTTTTAGGAAAATTTACACAGTGTACCCATGCTACCCAAACTCCAAAGCACCTATAAACCAATGACTACCAAGTATTGCTCCAGCCATTCTCATAAATATGGTATAAACAAAACAGACATTTCAGTGTAAAAAGTATAGTCCTAGTCTGGATTAAAATCCTTTAGCTCCCAAGAATCTATTTGAATCTAGCAATAAAAAAGAAAAATACCAACAAAAAAACCCCAAAGCGTCAGTTCCCCCATGCCAACCAAGCCTCCACAACACAATCTTTCCTGCTGCATACACAATAAGTGCTGATAGCAGTAGCTACTATTGTAATAAAGATAACTAATCATCCTAGAAATTATTATCTACCAATTTGAACCACATGAACTCATTCTACCAGAGCCAGCTCATCTTTTCTCTGTCAAAACAGAAAGAACACTGCTCCCATCGTAGTCCCTGACACTCCCCTGCATTGCGCTTCCTACAGGCAGCCACATCTGGCAAAACACCTCTCCAAAATGGTATTGGAAAGAGCTGGGTACCACTGATGTGGCTCTGAGCGTGCTTTACAGCCACCTTGTGCAAAGTAGGGCAGAAGCTGGTCCTTCATGACTCTGCTCAGCAATGAAAAGCAGTACAGCCTGATGAGGATGGGAGCTGACAAGCCAAGACGGCACATCAGGATATTTTAGGTCTTCAGCTGGGAAAGTACATTTCTGGTTTGCACTGCAGCCAGACAGCCCACCCTGGCAAGGCTTGGGGCTGGTGCCT
Source organism: Urocynchramus pylzowi (assembly GCA_013397555.1). NCBI lineage: Eukaryota > Metazoa > Chordata > Aves > Passeriformes > Fringillidae > Urocynchramus > Urocynchramus pylzowi. The sequence goes on along the minus strand of VZRH01001118.1, from coordinate 266,093 downwards.
GCAACCATGTTATAAGTGGTTCCTACGAGGAAACCTGGGAGCACCTCAAGTATTAAAAAGATTTCATAATGCTCCTAACTGCTGAGTGAGCCACTGCTGACAAAGAAATGTAAAGCCCAAATATTAAGTTCTTGCTTAGCAGCATTTCATCAGGGACCATTTCATGTGGCTTTTAATTAGATTAAATCAAATCAATACTGGACACAAAGGTCATCTGTTCTGTATCCTTCCTCCAAAGCTACAGCCTAGTCTAACTTTTACATTAAATTCTTATGAGGAGATAATATTCCATTTTTAATATTATAAAAAGAGTTTCCTTAACTAACTAGTGGTGGCTTCCTAACAGTAAAAAAAAACATTACATCTATTCAAAGTACAGAAGAGCACAAAAGACATTTAAAAGCCAAGGCATATAGTTGAATAGCATGCACAGGTATGTAAGATTATTTTATTAGAGAGAATATATAATAGAAATTTCAAAAGGCAAGGTAAATCTAAGAGTAACTTGGTTTTACACAACTCAAAGGCATTTTCTCTGATAATGCTTTTTTTTTTTAATTGCAAATACGATTGACTTTCTTTGGCATAAGAAAATATTCATCCTGATACTCAGAAAGCTGTCAGTTAAAGAATGTAGCTGTGATGTCTTAATGTGCTTCTCACTACTAAGAAACATACAACATAAAGTATGTTTAGAAATAGCAGGTATTTTTGCAAAATCCTTTGGAAGAATGTTTTGCTTTGTTCAGTGGAGAAACAATAATTTCATTTCCATTCTGCCTTTGAAGTAGTATTTTAAAACACGCTAAAGTAAAATTTTCTATTACTTATCTCCAAAGGATGGAAATAAAAGCATAAACATTTCTTAATCCAAAGTTAGAAATCATCAGTTTTATGTGAAGATTTCAATTTCACTCATTTTTTAGACAATCTACAGAAATCCTTTGGAAAAAAAAGAAAAGCCAACTTTTTTTTCCCCAAGTCTATTGTAAAAAATAATGTCTCTGGAAAAGTGCTTCCCTTTCACAGAAGCCTGTAGTAAAAAAAAAACAAACCAAACTTTATTATGATTGGCATATATAAACACATGTATTATGCTACTTTAAAAACTCTATCTCAAAGCTAATTAAATAAATGTACTTTTTTTTCAATTTAAAACACACATACTTCTTACTCCAATTCCACAGCAATACCAGAACCCTTACTATAGTCCTAAATTCACAGATCCCATTTTGACTTCCATCTGGTTTAAACAGTACTTGTATTATTAAAAATAATCTTCAAGCGAGACAGAGAACACATTTCATCATTCAAGAATATACTATGCATCTTAAACATAAGGACTTAAAATTATACTCTCTTACATATATATGTAAAAATACATTTCCATCCATTATCCTAAGTGAAGAAACTCCACTGTTCAGACACTTGGAAACCTCAAGGTTGTTGAGAGTTTATTTTACCTTCAAAGAGAAGTCACCTTCAGTTAAGGCAAGTGGTAGGACATTTGAAGTAATAAAACATTTAATATTAATTATAATATTAGTAGTTATGAATCTGTCTATTAATTATTTGAACATTTCCTGAATAAAAACATGACTGACATTTCAGTATTATTACCCAGCTACGACAATATTTTATGAGACTAAATTTGGCAGTGCAACCTTAAGTACAGGTTATCACTGCAATACTGTAATGAATTTAGGGTTAGACAGTGATTTATTTCAATTATCCCTTGTCAAGCTCACCACGTTTTACTGAGCTGAGGAAACAGGCTGTCAAGCAGTTCCACTCTGAAAATGAATAAATTTTGTTTCAGTTCATGTTAGTGAGATTGTGTCCCTGTTTCAGTGCATTAATAGAAATGAGCAATTTGGTTAGTTTTTTTTCTGAAATAGTCAGTTGAGCTGTTATTTTATTCACTCTAGCTGATTTTATGCTTTTTAAGTCCCTAATCAATTTTAATTTTGAGGTATGACTTCTCTTCAGCAGTGAATTCCTGCTGTTATTCAGTGGCAACACCACACTTACTGTCAGCTCTGATGGTTAACAATGCTGTGCTTTTACCTCATATTGCACATCTAACTCAAAATCTTGAAGTAACAGATTCCTTTTAAAAAGTCCACAAGGTCTAGGCCTGAGTTAGCAGCCCTTGGATAACCCATAACCTGAATTTCCACACCCAGCATCCCATGCCAAGCTAGTCTCACTATTTCTGGTACTAGAGAGCTATTGTTAGTCACAGTCCTCTTGTAAAAGTGACACAACTGGACATTCTGAATTACTGCCCAGAGCTACTTACACTGCCCTCATTTAAGAACTGTATGTAAGCTTTTCTTATTTCTATGGCAAGAACAAGTGGTAATAGCACTTGGCAGTATATTTACTTGATAGCTGTTTGCAGCTACGCTAGTCATCTCTGTAGAGAAAAAACACGTACCATGGGCCTGTGGTTAATTTTTTTACAAAAGGAAAGACTGTGTATTTGCAGTGCAGTAAATATTGACTTCCTATGAATGATCACTTTACATAAATGGCATTTTCTGGCTGTAAGCTTCCCCTCTGACTGTTCCATCTCTTCATTATTTTGTGGTACAAAGACTGAGTAATTTTAATTGCCGCTTGAATCCCAGGGAAATCTGATGGAGCCTCACTGTCATTTTTTATTTAAATATATATTATCTTGTCAGTCAAGCTGGAACAGTACAAGCTGGTTAATGTTATAGTAAACAGACATTGTGATATATATATTTAAAGGTTTAAATTATAATTTTTAGTCAATAGAGCACAAAGAGATGCAATCTTTAATAGCGTATGACAACTGCCTTCTAGAAAGGCCCCCTATGATTTACAAGGTAATTCTCCTAATTTCCAGCCTTGCTCAGCACTGACTCTAGTACACTGACAGGAGCAACAGCAGCCAGTCACTGCACCCACAAGGTTCACTGCCATGAAGATGGGTTGTGTTGGCAGGGACAAAAGCAGACACATGGCTCCACTCTGCCTCCTTTCCCTGCCTCTTCTGCAAGCAGGGCATGATAGCTTGGCACAGGGATTTACCAGGTATGATATTTTCAGTTCAGCCCTGCCTTTATTGTTTTTTTTTTTTTTTTTTCCTCTGAGTTTTACTCAATTTGAAATTCTTCCTCTACATCTCTAACTCTCCTCATCTAATCAATATGATTAAGTATGCCTCTCATGGCTTAATTTGGAGTGTACTGATGGGCACCCGTCCCAGTACATGAGAATCTATTATTTGATTTGTCAGGCATGACAAATCCTCAGTGTGCAACCACTGTGACTCTAACAAAACATCAGGTAAAGCTTTATAATTCCCATTCTACAAAATTCATGATGCATAATGGTAAACTCAGCATGTGGGATAGCAGAGCACTCTGGAACTTGTGAACAGTCAGCAAACACAAACTTTGGTGGTCCGGTTGAGGAATTAATTTAGCGCAGATATCTCAGTGTGCAGCTGCAGCGTGAGCTGCAGGTTGGGTGCTGGGTGTTGGGAAATGATGGGAGCCCCAGGCAATGAATGATCACTTTACATAAAGTGATGTAAAGGTTGGGTGCAGGTTGGGTGCTGGGTGTTGGGAAATGACGGGAGCCCCAGGCAGAAGGCTGTGAAGTGGTGCTGCCCCTGTGCACAACACAGAGACCTCTGGGGCCAGCCAGGGGTGCAGGCACTCAGAGACACTGCGGGAGCCAAGGACTCGGCAGGAGGAGCCCACACGATGGCACACTGAGACTGCAAGGGTATAAAAGCTCAGGGACTTGGGTGTTCAGGGTCCCTCCTTGGAGGCACCCAGCTCAAGCTGGCTTTGTGTTCTGAACCGTGATTAAACTGCTGTAAGGATCCAGATGTCTGAGACCCTGCTATGGGAAACGCGGGGTTGAGCCAGTAAGGAAACCTTGCCTGACTGCACGAGCCTTGCTGCAAAGGGGCTTCAGCCCCAGCACTGAAAAGTCTCTGATGGTAGGAGTGTGACTGTCTCAGTGCTCCCTGAATGGTCAGACAGGAAAGTTTCCTTAACATGAAAAGGTTAATGGAAATGGTCAGACAGGAAAGTTTAAAAAACATGTCTATGCTTATCAGTCAGCAAAATGAAAATATAAGATACTACAATTTCATTTAGTATTTTAGTTGTTCTTTTAAAGCAATGGTTATTAATTAAAGAGATCACTTGTTCAGATTATTGTCAAAATATTTATATAGTTAAATCACATATTACAGTCCCACAGCAAAAAAAAAAAAAAAAAAACAAAAATTAAACTAGAACGCAAGGAATTGTTTAGAAAGCAAAATATGTTTGCATTATTTTTTTTACTGTTTGTAAGGTTTACAAACTTATTTCATAACCCTGAACTGCTTTAAGCTCATAAATACTTCTTGTAAAAACAGCAGGACTGTCAACTCACTGAGCTGCTACAGGTGCAAGTGGTTACTAGGGCAGGGTCACAGTAACAGGTATGCTAAATTTCCCATTGGAAAAGCCTTAAGCTTATACTTGGTCAAAAGCCAATCTTCCAAAGAGAAAAACTTTCACTACTCTTTGTAGCTGTCTTAATTTTAGCCAAGGGCTTTTGCTTCCCACAGGCTCCCTTGCCCTGGCCTTTCTAGAAGACAGGGAGCTCGGGGATAAAATCCTTTAATCTCCATTCACACTTCTGGAAAGGAAAATAACTTCATGTGGGGTAAGGTTGTGTATGTGAAGGGGAGAAACCATTCAGAGCAATGGGGCTCCTTTGTTCTTTCTCCTGTTCTATCTTTGCAGTCAGGTTCAAATCATGGATTATTTCCTCCAGTGCCCACAACTGGACCTACAGTCCCACAGCACTCCATGCCAGTCCTAGAGAACCTACATGGATCCAGCAAATGGTTCAAAGGCAGAGAAATCTCATGCCTGGCTCGTTTGGTTGGTGTAAATATTCCCAGAAACATGTTAATCTTTGCAAGCAAAAACAAAAGCAGCACAACTCTCACACATCCTTTACTAACCTTAAAATCTTATTTTCCTGAGGTATTTACAGTTACTTCACCAGAGCTGTCAAACTTGCATCAGAACCAACAACTAGGCTTAGGGTAAGTCTAACATACACACATGCTTGCCTGCATCTGTACACATACATATATGTATATAAATACATATATATATATGCACATGTTGCTGTAATTTATAAGGAAATTTTCCTTCTAGAGGAAAACAGGTAAAAAATAAATAGGTAAAACAGGTAAACAGAAACAAAACACACATATTCTAAAATATCTAAAAACAAACAAAAAAAGAAACAAAATTAAATCTCTTGCATTTTCCTGCTCTAAAATGTACATACTCACTTTGTAAAATCCTTTAGTACACAGGAGTACTAAAATGACATTACTTTTGCAAACAAAGGTGCACCACAAAGAACAATAATTCAGCTGATCTCAAATACACAGAGAGGGACTTCATCTGGAAGCTCCACTGCCAAACTGGTACAAAATGTTACCCAGTTTGGCTGGGCTAGCTGCTTTTTCACCTATTGTACATACAAATAACAAGCAAATTCTCACTGAAACCAATCTAAGCAAAATGAACAGAAGAATGACTTACAAAGCTAATCACTTACCTTCCTCCACTATTTCCACAACTTTAAAGGATTCACAACACAGATTAGGGGCTAACTTTTAGCTTTAAGAATGCTAAAACATTTTGAAAGACTACTTTTAACATGAGGATTAGAATAATGTCTGCTTTGCTTTCAGTTAAAAGCAAGCCTTGAGCTCCCTCAGACAGCTGTGTAACCTGAACATAAACACTTCCAAGGTGGTCTGGTACACCAAGCAGCCTTTACCATTTTCAATGAAACAAAACTAATCACTTTGCACTGCACCAAACCTGGAAGACTGCTTGGCTTCCAAGCACATCTTCTTGGCTTCCTCAGCCATCTGGGGGACGTGCAGACCACAGGCCAGATGTTTCCTCAAATTAGCTGGTCAGCTGAAATGGACTGAGGATTTCATGCTCTGATAATAACTAGGTGTTCCTTATTCTGAACATATATTATTCAATAACAACAAAAAATATCCTTTATACTATAATTCTCATCTATCTGCAATTTAAAAGCTGAGAGAGATTTTTTTCCACAGTTGCATGGTTTATGGAATGTTTTGCAATCTCTTTTGATTGTCTTTGGAGGTGTCTCTGAGTATCTTTGCCCCAAGGACCAAAGACTCCTTGACTGAACTCAGTGCCAGTTGATATTTTCCTTCCACACTCTGCTTCCAACCAGCAACTCATCACACATCTCCTTTCTACTACCCCTGTACACACAGCTGCAAGTCTGAAGGAGCAGAAAAATCATCTCAACATCCACAGAACTGCACCAAAAGATCATTTGTGTGTTGGGTGATGAGCATCTGCCTTTGTCCAGTGCATGACTGTGTTGTGGGTTTCAGCAATGTCCATGTGTCAGTAATGCCAAACTGGAGTAATGTGCTATTGTGACTTGAATCCTTGGAGCTCTGACAACTCCCCATGACTATCTCCTCATTTGAATGAGCACCTATGGATTGCAGTGTTTCTGAGAAGAAATTTTATTTCATAGTATCTTACTTTCTCTCCTGATATGAAACTGATCACAATTTAAGAAGACATGAAGAGTTAATTTGCACTCTAAAGTATTCAAAAATTAATTTTGTCATAAATATTGTTGCCAATTATCACCAAATCAGCCAATAGAAAGCAAAATATAAGGTCTGTCAGCATATGTTAGAGAAAAAGCCAGAAAATGGTTGATTTGTTCAACTGATAGCTCTGAGGTAAGAGTGGATGTCAAAAACTAAAAAAAATGTATTTCCATTTCTAAGTCAAGTGTTCATTAACTTTAACTGAACATGACTGTTCATTTTAAAAGTATTTATCTGTACCCCCATACTGCAATTTAAATGAAAATATTTTTACAGCTTAGATAGTCTGCTTTTTTGACTCTAAAGACAGGAAAAACAATTTAGTGAAGTGAGAGAGATTCTTCTTGAAGAGGCATTAATTCCTTAAAAAACAAGGAAAACATCACTTGTCCATGTCTAGCACAGAAGTCCCACTTCTTTTCAGTTCCCTAAAGTAAAGTTGCTAGAACATTAGATAGGTAAGCAGCACCCTAAACTGCATTTCTTTGTTCTAACTGTGGTGTGTACTATCAACTAATAATGCACATCCCTGTTCACTAGTGCTCTGCAGCAGGGGCACATTGGAAAGCCCTCTTCATTACTCATGCCCTGCTTGTCAGCACACAGACTGGAGCAAGATTACTAATACATCTGTCTAATTTTACTGAGAATATTGATGGTAAATCGGTCTCATTCACTGTCTGCACAACCAGAAACCTGTCCAATTGTGGGGGGAAAAAAAAAAAAAAAAATCTTGTTCTTCTTATCAAACATCCTAGGTGGAAATAAGGAGAAGATGTGTGTAGCCTATTGTGCTGTATTTGTAATCTGCAATAGTTATCCAATGCCTTTATTTCAGAGATTACCACATGTAATGATGAAAACTAAAATTCCACTAAGGGACATGTGCTGGATTTGTATGGAAAAAAAATAAGGGGAAAAAAGGAGAAAAAAAAATGCATATCCTTGTAGATTTTCTGATACCACTCTCAATACAGGAATAACATAAATCCTCTTTGCAACTTATATTTAAACTTGTATGGAAAAGGGTTTTTTTAATGGCTCTTAAAAAATAAACTCCTGTTAAAAATTTAGTAGGTCAATATTTAGAACGGAATTTGAACACTTTTGGTGATTCTAGTTGCTTTCTGCTGCTTCAAAATAAGCCAACAAAAGGCCCCCAATATTCTGGGGCGGGTATCTTCCTAATTAGGCAGTGTGATAAAATACAGAGAGGGAGAAAATACAGGGGAAAAAAAATCTAAATTATCTACTTACACTGATTTGTCATAAAGATTATTTCTTGTTCTCTATTAAGCGGTGTAAAGAACTGAGAGCAAAGCAAGCAAATGAATTTCTACTCTTTCTCAAGGGACATAGAGTTTTAATAACTGATAGAGAACAGCTACCTGTAACATTACAGAATTAGACTTCTACATCTCTGTTCTGTCCCTGCTCACTGTGCTCCACTGTCTTTCTTCAATGGCATGACATAAGAAATTGTGCCTACTTATTAAATAATTTGCAATTTTTGATCATTCATACAGGCATTGTAATATCCTTTAAAATTATTCTGCACTTACTTATCATAAAAGTACAGTTTCAAAAATGAAGTCTTCAAACACTTTCTATGTTTAAAAATTTTAGTGCAGTGGTTTCAGGAAAAGAAGTCACAGATATTACAGACAATTTTACTGTCATTTTGATCTTTTTAATCAAATGCCACCTCTTCAAAGGACTTTGACAAATCCAGTGTCCTCAAGAGCTAGTTGTTCCACTTGGATTTTGTTTGACCAAGCAGTCACAAGAATCTTAAGGGGACAGGAAGCACTGTAGCAACTTCATAGCTGCATAAAGGGACTAATTTTTGACAGTTAACGGTTTATTTTAGGATACTCCATGCAATGTACCCATGGCATACATGTTCTTTTATTATTTGCAAGACTAGAATACATCAGTGAGTACTAAAATACAAATTATTGTCATCTGAGGCTTCTAAAATAAACATGAGTTTTCCAAAAATGCATGAGGAAAACTGTTTGCATAACTTATTTTTTCAGTTTGCTTGAAATTCTGCAAATGAAATCAACATCTTATGTGGATGGGGATTTTATTTTTTTTTTTCTTGACAGTAAAACAGTCGGGATCATATCTGAAAATAAAAAAAATAATTCTGTAATTTCATTGTTCTACACTGAATTCAAAGTAGTTGTAAAAACTAAAATGTCAAATACTAAACCTAGAAATTGATATTTAAGTATATTGAATGTGAAGGAGATAAGAGACGGGGAGAGAACATGCTGTCAGACATACTCACAAAATATAAATGGATTAATGAAATATATCAACAGCAACAGATCTGTATGTTTGGCTAAACGATATTTTGGAGGAAACATTTTGTCTGGTTTGATCAAAGCTTGATGCAGCTTTCTGCATAAATTCCAGAAAAGCAACTACCAGTAGCTGAAGATTTGACTCCTTCCCATTCATTTCATAACTTAAAACAGGAAGGACGCTGTAGGTGATGGACATGATGTGTCTCCAGCTCCCTTCCCACACCAGGATGTTGAGAATTTCAGGAGGATACACAAATTCAGAAAGGGATTAGGCAAATTGCTGCAGGACAGATAAACTGATTGAATAAGTCCATGGCATGGATAAACACATTGGCTGCAGAAATCTCTTCATCCTGGTAGAAGTGGCACGGCTCACAGTGCAACTATTCACATGTTCCAGTTCCCTGGAATTGCTTTTCTTACTTTCCTATTTGTCTCATGGCAGTAAATCCCTTCCATCTGCTTTTTACTCTCTTTTGTTATCTTGATTTAAAGAGATCATATTAACAACAAGACTGGTTCACAAATCTCCAACCCTGGGTGTGGAAAATACTTTTCAAAATAAAACCCAAACTAACTACTGAAAACAAAAATTTAATAAAAGAGTTAAGAACCAATGGTAATTCAGATAACTGTCAATGAACTCAATCTAATCAACTTTCATTAAAAAAAAAAAACCAAAACAGTCTGGCAAAGGAGAATCAAAGGCCAACAGTGTCATGTCTTGCTTTTTTTGTTTTGCTGGGGCTTTATAAAAAAAAAAAAAAATAGCTACTGCTTCCACCCTGCAATGCAGGCAGAATTTTAAGTATTCCAGGTCTGTGAGTGTAGTTCTGGTGGCAAATAATTTGAATTATGTTTTAGGGGTTGCAAGGCACCAGATACTCCTAAGAATTTTGTGTCACTGAAAAGTAATAAAATAGAGAGGAAATTGGGCTGACACAATTCTGGAACTACAGAAATGCAGCTGAGAGACCTCAGCTCTTATCAGTCTTTGACAGGTGCATTTGGGTATTCTTGGGTTATTGCTCTAGGACCTATTAACCTCTACTGAGCCCAGATTTCGCCTCTTACAGTCAAGATCATGCAGGGATACTTGGGGCATGTAATTTAATAGAAACCTCCAGAAAGTACATAGTTTCTCACATCCTCAATTTTTCTGCCACCCTCAAAAACCTCCTCACCGAATAAAGTAAAAGTTTTGCATTATCTCCTAGGCATAGAAAAGCAGACACTGCACACCAGGATGGCAAGAGAACTGCTGAATAACCTATTTCCCTACTGGCTGTTTCTTTTGCAGGCTGCTTCTTTTTCTGGGCTCCTGGACAACCACAGGATGTAACTGTGGACTCAGCAACATCTACATTAAAGGCAGTTTTACTACAAAAGGTAACAACAGATAGCACCATGGATTTTATTTTTTGACCTCTTATGTTCCTGACCTCAAAAGGTCCAGTTTTCAGCTGCCAGCTGTGAAAATATCTTTTCCTGCATCATCACTGTTATAAAAAACTCAGAAGATGAAAATTAACTTTCTGGTGTATCTATCTACCACAGGACTTTGGATTATACTCATGAGTATAATCTGTGGTATTAATATTCAATGCATATTTTTAGTTTCTTGCATGGTACCCCAGAATACAACACAGTTGCTTTGGCCTCTAAGGAGAAAAGTACCCCACCTGAAAGAAACTGAGCAAAACTACATAGAATCATAAAATAACAGAGTTTTTTATGTTCTTTTAAGGAATTCTGTCTTTATGTTCTGTCTTTACGTTCTTTTAATTTTTTAAGGAGGAGACCTTTAAGATCACTAAGTTCAACTATTAACCATTTTGTCTTGGAAAGAAAAAAAAAAAGTGCCAAACATCCAAACAAAAAGAAAAAAACACCAGTACTCTTAAGGTCATCAGCTAAACCACTCTGCACTAGCAATTTAATGATGTCCCTAAATGTGCAGTAAATGTCTTTGGGTACTCTTTACACCTTTTAGAAAGGTCTGTTTTACACAGAGACATCAGGTAAATAAATCAGTTCACTAGTTCTGTGGCATAAGACTCCTACCCCGGCCTGGGAGGGGGAAACCCATACTGCTATCTTGTCTACTTAGGTATCTAGCACATCAGCAAGCCTGTGGAAAATGCCTTGGCATATGTAGAGTGCAAAACAAAAGGTCTGGGGAGGTGAGGATATGCAGATAGTATTTGCCATTCTGAGAGGGTCACGTGCCAATTCTTATCACCAGTTCCTGGAACAGACAGAACATGGTCACTGCACCATCCTGCCCTGTGGTATTCCCACACCAGTCCTCTGATGCTAATAGGCAACACCAAACCATGGTCTTGCTTCGTGACAGTGCTCTGTGGGACTCACTGTTACCAACCCAAGCTGACAGTGGGAACAGGACCCCCCCCCAGCTCTACAAAATTAGAACTGTACATGAAAATCTGCAGTGGACTCAGTGGAGTAACTCTGTCCTACCCTGCTTGCTAAGGTGTCCCATGTGTGCACTTTATTACCTACCAAGGGTAACAGGCCGTTAGCTGAGGAGAACAGAGCTATTAATGGATTCTGTTACAATAGAATGCTTCGTTAACAGAGCTCTCAAAGAAATCAACAACTTCAAAACTCCCATAATCAATCCAATTTCATCTGATATATGCTCTGTCAAATTGCATTTCAAAAGGCTTTTATAATACCGAAACTCAGTTATCTAATAACAGCATTAGCAATGTTAATTTTCTAATCAGAACGCAAAATCATTAATTAACCATGCCTTCTTTAACTGAAAGAAGCTGCAGTTCCTAATCAGTAACCCTACGAATCCTTTGATGTTGATGCATAGAAAGGGCATATTCTCCTCTGAAAATACCTGTGAGGCTTTCATTAGTGCTGGTGTTTGCATTGGACACAAAATCGCTTCCGTGGTGCTGCGCCTCTCCCATCCTTCCATCTCGTGCCTTTACCTACAGCCACAAGAGGCTGATGCTCAGGAGCACCAGCAGCACTCCCAGGTGGTCCTCGCTTCCCAGAAACAACCCCCAGCTGTCCAAAGGCACCTCAGGTCAGTCCCAGCAGCCCAAAGCTGTTGGTTTGCCATCAAGTCTAGCCCCTCCTTATACTAGCACAGTGGTACATTGAAGAGCCTGTAATTGTAACAGGATTGAGAACATGCCCCAGAGCAAGAATGGCAATTTTACCTTAGGTAAAGGATCCACCCATCTCCACTAGTGTCCAGAAATCAGTAATTCCCCTGAATATTCTTCCAGCATGCAACTATTTGCATTTACAACTCCTGATTATAGCTTCTGAGTGGTTTGGACTTATGGATCTCTGCCAGTGCACAGCTAATTTCAACTTGAATCCCAGCAAACAGTTTGCATCCCCAGTTTTCTTCAGGAAAAGGTCCCACAGGACTACCACTTGTCAAGCAAAACCACATCTGTTTGTTGTTTCATTATTTGTTTGTTTGTTTTGAATGTGCTGCTTAAAAACTTTGTTGAGGAAGTGCAGAAAAAATATCTGAAATAAATAACTTTAATTTACACCATTATTACTTAAACTCCAAAAGCTCATTCCACTCTCTAGAAACAATTGTTTCCATCCTTCAATTGTTATTAAAAAGTCAGCATGGACATAAATTTTCTTTTAAAACAGCCCAACAATAAAGAGCAGAATATTTTCAGATTTTTTTTTTTTCTGGAAAAGATTATTGTGTGAGACTCTTACACTACATATTTAATATATTATTAAAACAAAAGTTAAAAAAAGAATAGTAAAACAATAGTTCAGCAACTGTTCTTGACATTTACAATCAGGGAATTAATTTTCCTGGGAAACACTGTGCTCCATGCTCCAGGAATATACTCTTCAAATCTGGTGATAAACCAACTAGCAATTGTATATCCCACTAAAATTAAATGACAGCTTTAATGTTTGTAGGGGAAATAAAACATGGTGCTAAGGCTATAAACTTGTTCATGACAACACTATAAGATAAAAACAAGAAAGTATGCACAATTTTTAATTTATTTTCATAATAATAGATTGCCATGTAATAGCTTATTTGCTCTTTTAAAAAATCCTATTTTTCAGATAGAGTATTTACAGAGAATGAAGACAACCATAAAACACACCCATTATGAAGTTTCTTTCACCTATATCTAAATAAGTAAATGGCTCTCAGACTGTGCTCTATCTGTCAAGAACCTAGTGAAGGAATTTAGTTCTTTCCAAGCCTGCTGGCAACTGGTTTCTTAGCGTCAAGCAAATGTTTCACTTTGTTTTCCCCATTTATAAAATACTTGTGCTTTAGCCTGAAGAACAATGAAATGTTCTTAGCTGAATGCCTTGTTCAGCTAAGCATTTCAAGGTAAGTGTGCTTAACTTTACACATACACATAATTGCAAAGACTTTGACATAATAGGTTTTCTTGAAAAAGCACAAAAAACTTTTTTTATCAGATGAGCCTTGAATCTTTTGTTTTAAAGTGGAATTGTAAAAAGCATATTGGATGGATCATAAAGTAATGATAATTTTCACTCATCGCTTGGCACATAACTTGTAACTGATAGGGTGTAACATCTCTGAAGTATAAAAGTGTCCCCTTAAACTCTCAGAAATGGGGAATAGGACCACACCTGACATGATTATGACATTGATTTCCTTCTCTTAAACTTTTTTGCATATTTTCAGTCTATAAATAGCAGATCACTGCTGATGAGAACATCTAATTAAAATGAAATTTCTGTGTTTGGCACATACATGAACAAACTGTCAGAGACTGGACCTCGAGTCATTTTGCCATGGTATTTCCCCAGGAGATGCTATTGCACACACAGCATACATAGCTGAGCACTGAATCTTTCTGAACTTTGCAGCTGTCCTGGAAATTATAAAAGAAGTTGGTTTTGGCTGATTTGACTTGTTTTGCAACCAAAAATAGAACCAGAAGTTAAAGTCACTTCACCAAACTACTGATGCTGTAATTGGGTGAAACCATTTATGTGCTTCAGCACAAAACCTACTGACCTTTTTTTTCCAGACAAAATAAACTGCCTTTGACATTTGGTGATTCAATTGGGAGAAAAATTCAGCCCTATTTTTCAGAAAAGTGAGAACAACATCTCCAATTAGCTTTCTGGCTGATGGAACAGTGTGTGTGGTCAGCACACCACTCCTGGAAATAAAGACACCAAACGCCTGATCAGTAGAAAATGAAAGAGTCATAGACTGTGTGGAATTGGAAGGAGCCTGAAAATCTGTCTCATTCCACCCCCTGCCATGGACAGAGACACCTTTCACTATACCACGTTCCTCAAAGCCCCATCCAACCCAGCCTTGAACACTGCCAGAGATGAGGCATCCACAGCTTCTCTGGGCAACCTGGGCCAGTGCCTCACCACCCTCACAGGAAAGAACTTCTTCCTAATATCTAATCTAAATCTTAGCATTAGATTCCAGGAGAACGTGCTCCACGACTTTGCCAGCCACCAAGGTGAGACTCACTGGTCTCTAGTTCCCCATATCTTCTTTTTTTTCCATTCTTAAAAATGGAGATTATGTTTCCCCTTCTCCAGGTCAGTGGGAAGTTCACCTGCCAGCCATGACTTCTTAAGTATATGCTTCTGAATATCATTTTATGAGCAGGTGTTTTCACAGTAGGCAATGGGGTATCCATCATTTTTTGACTTTTAAAAATTACAAGTTTTAATTCAAAATCTATGAATTATGTTCCCAACTGTCATTTCCATCCTAAGTGTCCCAAGACACCTCCACAAAAAAAAAAAGGATATTATGAACAAACAAAGCATTTCTATTTTCTATCTTCCACTACATCTTTCGTTTAAAATGGTATTTCAAGCCATGGACATATATACTGCAGAGGTGCCATTTATTCAACTTTAGGTTAAAAGCATTCCTAGTTATGATAATTACATCTAATGATCTAAAATTATGTGCTTATCATTTTCTTATAGCTGATTACTTCTCCAAAGCCAGCCTGATGGTTAGGCAATCGTGTGCTTTGCTATCTGGACTCAAGTTACAGCTGAGTATGTGATATACTGAATATATATCACATGTCTCACATGCTACTTTTAATTTAGCCTGAAAAAACCTGTTGAAGCTGGTGATTGTATGTTAACAAGAGAAAGACTCTGAAAAGTTCATTACCTAAACATGGTTTTATGTCATTAAATCACTGACATATCATCTATCATACCACTCAAACTGATAAGCAAGTCCTAGAATATTTATCATTAAGTCAGTTAGATTTATATATTCAAGAACAAATGCAACGTGGTTAAGAATTATTCTATTTAATACATATCTGAAGTTTCAATGGTTGCTATTAAGTAACTAGAGAAATATTTGCCACAGAGCATACATAACATCACGGCTGATCCTGTAGCTTTTGCATTTAATAGCTCACATTGTACTCAAAGCTCAGTTTCAGAATCCTGAACATTTGTGATGAATGTACATTTGTCCTATTTCCAGCCCCTCTTCCTGGAATGACTTTGAGAGTTCAAGAGAAATAGCTGCAGCAAGACAAAATGGAGGAAAGAAAAATTCTACACACTCTACTCCAGCATCTATCACCTAGGCACCATCTTCCATTTATCTTTCTTGCACTGCAAAGCCAGCCCAGTCTATTTGTCTACCTCCTATTAATGAATTATGAATCTACCTGATAATTAAAATTCAGTATTTACAATCCTGGCTGTGCAGAGGCACAATGTGTGATTCAAAGCTGTCGCTCTGTGTTAGAAGCAAGGTATGCAGATCTCCAGGTCTCTGGCAGCATTTCATTTTCTTGCTAGAAACACTTAGCAGACACGCTCTTATGACACGGCCAAAGTGTATTAACCCTGAAGAGCAAGGAGAAAACCCACCTAATTTCAAGGCATACAAACAAACACCAGTTATTTTGCTTATTAAAAAGCCTGAAACTTTCCCTCTGAAATCCCCTATTTTTGGAGTCACTTATATTCATCTTAGTAGCTGCAACTGAGCTTTTAACGGCAGAACTCAGTAACTGCAGTAAGCCTGAAGCTGATAATCAGCATTTTTAGGTTCTTACCTCTGTGGAAGGAATGCTGATGCCCTCTCCCCCCTCTGCTGCGGGGATGTCGGTGGCAGCTCCACGTCGGGAGCCCAGCAGCTGGCAGGCAGCCCCAGAGGTGGGCACAGCTCCACACAGCTGGAGCTCGGGGCAGGTCTGGTCCATCACTCCCACAGAGCTGCAGCCCCCCCGACTCCTGTACAATTTCACCAGGTAAACCCACCTGATAAGCAGCCCTGCCTGCCCCCCGAGTGCGCAGCCCCCGTCCCAAGCCGGGATGGGACAGCGGGCAGCGGGTGCCACAGCCCTGCGGGGCAGCACTGGCACATCCCCCCTGGCCTCCCCTGGAGGCAGCAGCTCCTCCGCAGGGCGCTAGGGACCCGTGAAACAGCACTAATCCAACACAACACCTGCCCTGGTGTGCCTCGCTGAAATGGAAAGTACCAGCTCTGCCGACACTCACCCACTTTGGAGTTTCCTTTTTTTTTTCCTTTTTTTTTTTTTTTAAGATTTATGAGATTTATGCAGGTGATTCTTGGTTATTAGTTTTGTATTTGAGATAAAACAAAACAACCTCAAAAAAACCAAACAAAAAACAAACATCGAAGCTAAACTATCATCCCAAGCATATCTGAAAGATTACACCTGAATGCTCACATCTCTTGCTCATGCTTGATCACATCACTAACCCTCTTCTCACAAGGACACGCATGTTAGAAGGACATGTTCTGCCCCCTCTGCAGAAGGACTTGCCTTCAGGTCACAGTTGGTCTTTTTGACTAAAGAATGCAGAAAACACAGATGGCAGGTACAATAAAAATATTAAATATATATACATATCAATCATCTCTGATCGTTAGCAGGTTCCTTTCATAAAGCTTGGTGGATGTGATGGCCCAAGAGGGAAGTGAGAAGGAAGGGCAATCACGACAGGCAGGATTTGACTCCGCTCATCTCTTGTTCTTGTTCCTGTTCTTGTGCTGCCTGTTCTTGTTTCCAGGGTGCCCTTGTTACTGCCTAGACCCTAGAGATCTGCTGTAGCCTCTTGAGATCCAGAGTGGGCTCTGGACAACACCACAGACAATGACAGATGAGCAAGAGGGGCAGAACAAGATGCTGAAAATTACTATCTTCCTGTGAGCAGCATGTGGAGTGGGACAGAGGTGACTCACTAAATGCTTCTACAATGCATGTGCACATTCCTGAATATAAGAAAACAATTATTAAGTTGAAATAGATAAAGACAGCACCTAAAATACAGTTAAATATACTAGTTGCTGGGACAAATTTCACTTTGGTTTTACTTCTCTACAAATTCTGAAAACTGCCTTAAGTCTCTGCAATGTCTCTGGTGTTCCCATCCTGTGAGGGACAGCAGAGCACCGAGCCAAAGCTTTGCCCCAGGAATTTGTAACTGCTCATTTTTTTGTTCTCACACTGGGTGCTCTAAATAAGCAATTGGATGAATATTACCACAGAGTTATTATTTCTGTCATAAATTTTCAAAACTACCTATATGAGTAATTGTAAGCCAAAGTCCTTCAGGGACTGGCATAAATCCAAAAGCTGTCTGAGTTCTAGATTTAGTATTTTGATCATTGAAGTGGCTGAAAGTAGTACAAAAATATATGCACAGAAGGACAGCTCTCTGTCAGCTATATACAGACTTCTGGGCAACAATTTCAACCAGAAATTAACAACTTGGTCTAAGTAAAATAACTCCCATCCAGGCTTCCAACAGAGTATTGGAATTTGCCCTACCAGGATGTGCAATACTTGAAGTGCCTTTAAGTCTCTTCCTGAAAAGCATCTCCTAAGGGTTTGCAGTTCTCCACATAAAGCCAAAATACAGCATTTTAAAGATATTTAAATGAGCTTAAAGATATTTATAGAGCTTTCTCTACACACAGATGGAAGAAACCAAGTAAGATGTTTTTACATGTATCTGCAGCTCAACCTAAGACACTATCCCAAAATGCTGTTGCATAGCCTCAGTGACTTGTTCCTATTATCCCAAACCTCTTCTCTTGGGTATAAACACTGTCAACCATGTTGAACCATGTCAACCATGTTGTCAACCATGTTCCATGTGGAACACAAGTAACAATCCTAAGAAAACAGTCCAAGCTTCAAAAATTAATCTGGGTAGAGGCTGTAATAAAATGTAGATGGACGAGTAAAAGGCCCAAATAAGGACAGGGTCACCATCTTCTGCTCTCCTCATGTCCTTCCCAAAGCCAAATGGAGATAGCATCAGCTGGGTAAACACAGGTGTGGTGGAAGTGAGATACTCCAGCAAACCTCTGCTGCAATCCCTTGGGACACTGTAATTGGGTGTTACAATTTGCAGGGCATTACAGCCAAACAGACATCAGGGACCAAAACATTGGTTTGGTGAGGATGAAGAGAAGAGAGTGAGAAGTATTTCAGTCTATCCTCTGACGTTGCCTTCTCATGCAATAATGATGACCAGTGGTAGAAGCATTTCATCCAGTGTGGCACCAGGAATGGCCAGATCCAAGCTGCCCTCAATGGAGGCCTACGATGGGCAACAACTGGGAGCAGAATTGTGGTACACCCTGGATTTTAGGAAGTCTGAGGCATTATTTTCTCTCTTGAAGTCAAGCATCAGGACAGAGACATTAATGGAAGTCACCTATACTACAGATGCAGGGAAATAGTCAGCTTTGTTCCTGACAGGTTTTGAATGCTTCCATCTCTGTCTGCTGAGAGAGGTGGAAAAAGGGGCAGGTTCTCACTAAAATCTGGAATTGTTCATTATTCTCAGTGTGGAAAGTCTATATCAAGAAGTGAATAAAAAAACCCCAAACCCTAGGATTTTAATGACTTCTCTATTTTTGTCTCAGTGAAAAAAAACTATAGCACCCCTTTATTACGGTCACATACCGTAAGGAACTTACCACCATCACAGCACTAACAACAGGTACAAAGTTTTGAAAGCTTGACATTGAACCTTATAATTTTAGTTAAATGTGAAACACTTTTATTGAGGCCAAGAAAAGGCCCTGAGGGATGTTATTTCAGTAGTTAGAAACTGCTAACTTACTGTCCCAATAATCCAACAGTTTGCAGACAATACTTTCCCAGACAGGAACACAGTATGTTATTGTAATGCACATCTTTTAAGAATCAATAGGCTTAAAGCTATACCTATGTGTTACATTTTTGGTGGCACTTATTTCACTCTCTTAACTAGTACTGCTAAGACCTACATGATGTGCAGTCAAGAAAGGAAAATATCTTATATAAGCATGCTCCCTCTGAACTGGAGAGATTTTCTTTTAATGTTCTCCTGTCTTTTATGGACACAAGAGGAAAAACAAAAAACCTCTTTTATAGGCAAGACACAAGAGAAAAAAAAACTTATTCATGGTTCCAATTCCTCTCATTCATATTCTCTTTCATGACTTCATTTGTGCAGTCAATTGCTCACAGACGTGAATAGGAAGGTGGCAGTACAGCCCTGCTTTACCACATAAAATACAAGGTAGCAGGAAGGTGAGGCCCTGGAGAGCAGTTTCCCAAGGTGATGCTCCTGAAAGGGGATTCCCACACCTTTTTAAATGGGTAACATTATGCTGGATCTCATTTTAATTTCACAGCCACTATATAAGGGCAAGGAACTGCAAAAAATATTATTATCCTATTATTGTAATTGCTCAAAGGATTTTCTGCTAGTCTCCCATTTAACATAGTATGTGAAAGGCTGACAAAGAAAACGTGATTAAGTTGTGAATCTCTGGTGCCTGCCAGCTGTTCTGAAGAACAAGAGATTCCCATCATAAACAGTAACCAAAAGAATTGATGGTCCTTTCATCAGGAAATTAAAAAACAGTAGTCCTTCAACATCTGCTAGAGACACAGAAAAGAATGGAGGGAAGCAATCCAATTCATCTGCATGAACTGTTTTTTGTGGTATAGCACCATCTTGAAAGTGTTGACCATGCTGAAATCCAAGTCTGACTTGGGGGAGTAAGACAGAGATGGAAACAGTCAGAGTTTTTCTGAGGTCATACAAGGATGCAATTTCTTTTTTGTTTGTGACCAAGACTCAAAGGTTTTATGCTCTTTCCCTTCCCTTCCTTTCCCTGCAGTAGTTAGGCTGACAGTTATCTGCAATCAATACATTAGAGGAGCTAATAAGCTGCTGTGGCTTCCAGTGCTGAACACAGAAGCCACAGCAGCCTGTCCCTAGCTGTGGGGTAGGACTGGGACATTATGACTTTGGTTCTGGGATGCCTGGATCCTCTTCAGTGGTGCAGAGCGTGGGAAGCACCATGTCAACTCTTTCCACTGGTGGTGCTTCTTGAACACTGCTCCCATTTTGTCATGTAAAGCTGGGGCATGCAACAATAAGAACCAGAAAAAGAGAAGAGAGAAGATAGCTGATGGAAGCAAACAGAATTTTCTCTGAGTCTCTTGGAAGAGTGTTTTTTAGTCTTGTGCTATTCCGTAACTCCTCCTGTGCTTCACTGGATGTCTGGTCTAGGTGTTACTTACCCCTCTGTACTAAATTTTCAGCCTGGCACAACCACATGTTCACCTTAAAAGCATTTTAAAGTCATGTCAGCTCACACCAGCTATAATGCCTGGTTCACAAGAGCCAGCCACACCTTCCAGCTGTTTCAGAAGCAGAAAACTCCCCATGCAGCAAGGAGTGCTCCATGTCAGTCTGTTCTCTGCTCTCTGAATCGTCTTTCTCTAACACCAAATCATGGTGTTTCCTTAATACAGAGCTCCTGATGTATCTTGAAGCTCTTCTCCCACACAGCTGGGCATCCATGGAGGGCAAAGAGCAACTTTAGGGGCAAGATCTCAAACTCTAAATGAAAGTCCTTATTCTAGGTAATCTCTCATTTCTGAGTCTGCAAAGGCACCTGAAGAACCAGGGCAGACCCAGCTCCCACCTGGGCTCCAAATCATCTCACGCAGCACCTGCCAAAACCTCGTCAATTATCTGCTGCACACATGCATTTGCATTAACTGTGCCCATTCTTTTTCTGAGTTATCTGAAAAGACCTTTACATTTTCCAGCTGATTTCAATAATAATTGAATAATAAATAATTTAAGTAAAGCATTTAATAGATGGAATAAGCAGAATGTTGTAAATACAGCTATTACTATAACAATAATTAAGTGTTGAGGTCTTCTGTTACTATTTGTCCCTGTTTTAGTGACTTAATAGTATCGGGAAAGAAAGGTTTTGTCCTTTTTTATTCTTTCCATATACATTTCCTATTCAGAACAGTGCAACAGATCATCAAAGACAGCTATGGGAGCACTTCTTGTATTCCTTTATTCAGTCTTTTGCTTTCTGCAAATATTCTTGTGTTTTAAATCTCATTCATCATGTTTGTGTTCAGGCTGCAATCTCGTCCGACACACAAAGCAGATGAAACTAGGGATTTCCAAAGCTAAATTCATAACTCTTGATATCTTAAGCTAACAGCCCAAAGCCTCCAGGTGAAAGCAGTAATAGATTCACATCCTCTGTGGCTCATAGAAAGTGAAATATGTGTAACATATATGACCATTAAGTTGTATTTGTAGGTAGATGAGTCTGTGAATACAAATAATGGGGATTAGCATACATTTGTTAGCAAAAATGTACTTAATGGTCTTGGAACACATTTACCAAGCTTATATTGCCGTTGCTACAAGCCACAGTCCTTCCTGGGGTTAGGAGATGTTTTTTTCTTATGAGAGGGAAAAAGCCCTACCATTTGTGTTCACCCTAAGCATTTTTCAAGGGAACTTGAAAAAGGCCCCAGTAAGTCCTTACATGTCTTGCCATACCTAAACCACGCTACTAAGGGTGTCCCAAGCCACCTTTCTGTGCTGGAAAGACACAGTTCCAACCATCCAGAACAAACCTCAGGGGCTCTGGGAGCTGCGCAACTCTGACAACTGGATGAAAACCATGCTGATTATGGTATTCCTCTAAAGTAAAAGCCAACAATAAACTCAGCAGACTTTTTTTCCTCGTCTACTTTTTATGGCTCCTACATTCAACACAGATAAAGACACTGGGTGACATACCCTAATGAAGTTTTGATGACACGACAATTTACCTGAGTTTTTTTCTGTCTTCAAGTCAAGACTAGACTTATTCAGGAAAAAAAAAAAAATATACAGGTTGGATAAAGGTATTGAGGCTGGCTGACAAGCAACTTGATGGTCCCACTGAGTGACCAAAATGGTCCCACCAAGCCTTAATCTGTGGACATTATTGCATACTATCCACACTCCCACTCGGTCGGTGACCTTTACTTTTTCTTTGTTGAAGCAATGATGCTCGTAGCCATCAGTCAACATTTCCTCCCCCAGACTGTTCTCACATCCTTCCTGCATCATCTCTAAGGATTTCTAACTTGGATCACTTCCATTCAGCACCACACCTGACCTTCCAGACACACACTTTGATGGGATGTATGTGATCCTGCAGCAAATGCCAAAGAAGGTCCTCCCAATACACCTCTTATGCTTTTTCTTGAATGTTTGTTTGTGCCTCCAGACAGCAAGTCTAATTATTAATTAATCTAGAAAATAACATATAATACAGTATTACTCTGCTGCTTTTACCACCTGAGAGAAGCTGACCAAAGATACTGATTTTTAAACAAAGGACCTGAGAAAGAAAAACCCTGACCAGCTCTCAATTGGAGGCCACACAAACAGCTAGATACAGAGACAGTGTTAACAGGGTGTGCAAACAGCCCCAAAACCCAGCTTTTTACTTGGCTGGTGCTTTCTATTTGGAGGGGAAGTGAGAAAAACTCCTGAGTCAGCCAAGAGCCCATGACTATTGATTTTTGAAGGAAATTACTCTTCCAGCTGCAGTGTTTTTGAAAAGTCCACTCTTAAACACTCTTCTCAGTTTAAATGAATGGAAATTACCAAGGCTGAAGGCCTTTATTAGCAAACCTCTCCAGGATAGATCCATAAAGAAACCTGGAGGAAATCACTGAAATCCTACACTATTCTGCTGAGACTGAGGTTCTGTAAAAGCTTCTTCCCTTTTCCCCCCCATCAACTTAGGTGAGAAAACAAAGAGCTCAATTCATTGATAGCCACATGCTACTTAAAAATTATTATAACTTTCTCTCCTAAATTTTACATGAATGTATCTGTGTTTGATAAAATCTTTCTCCCTTATACTCAGTGTTTTCCAGACCTTAACACAGCATCATCCTGATCCATATCTCATGTTAACTAGTAGCATGAAACACCTCTACCAAACATCAGGAATATTAAAGTAGCACAAGAAGCTTTTGGGGACAAATAATACAAAGTACATTTCATACTTTCTTTTCTACAAGAATTTCCTCTCTTTCTGTTGTTTTTACCTTGAATATCTATTACATGAATTGCTTTTCCCACTGGGAAAACAGATCTGACCCTGACACAGTGACATCAGTGAAGTCTCTAACAAAAAGAAGTCATGGATTTGGGTTGGAAGGGGACCTTGATGATAATAAAAAATGAAGCATAATGCATGTCTGAGAAAGAAATTAACAAAAACTGATTATATTTATAATAATTCCTAACTATTTTATGTGATAATTTCTAATACTAACATATGCATCATCTTTTACACCACAATGTGAGGATGTAAATTCCATATCCTTGAAAACTGTGGCAAACAAAGCATAAAGGTCTCAATTCTTTTCAGCAATTAACTCTCTGTGAACTTTCCTAAAATTTGATGGATATTCACTAAGCATGTATGAACTTTACATCAAGAACAGAAAAAAAAAAAAAAAAAAAAAGGAGCAAATAAAAAATGAAGTTGCTTTATTATAGGTTTAAAAGTTCATTGTGAAAATATACCACAGAAGCAACTGGAAGAGTGTGCATGCAGAAATGGCACAGGATCTATCCCACAGAAGGTCTGAAAGCGAGAAACAGAGAGCTGCTATGAGTAGTTAAAAAATTAGGTATTTTAATACATCTTCAAAATGTGTTTAATGTCTTTCCCCACAAACGATAATAAGTAATTATTCCCCACTAATAAATAATCTAGTGAAAAGTGTAAGTATTTTTTCTTTCTCTTGGGCTGTATTTGTATTTACAGGAGAAAACAACTGCATGTTGGTCATGAATATAGTGAAAGGTACTGCACAAGCCTGCATGCTTCAGGAGCAACTGCTGCATATAAATACAACATTGAAGGAGCCTGTGGAACACAAGAAAACAGTAGCCCAACTGACCTTCTTTGTAAACAGGCAATTATGTACCAGGGGTCCAATTGCTAAACATTTAGGTTTTTAAAAATAACAGGAGTTAAGCAATTTAGTAAGTTTAAAAATTTGAGCTATGAGATGAAAAATGAGAACATATTCCCCTTGCAAATTAAGTAGATTCCTACTACTCCTTCTTTTTAAGAGGTTCCAAACTGCAATCACTGCTCAGGTAGAGCCCCTATTTAAATCACAAACAACTCTGTCAGGGGGATAAAAAACTGCAGGACAAGGGCCAGTGTTTGCATTGGAGTTTGTTAATGCTAGCATAGCTGCTCAAAATCCAGCCATTACAGTAGCTCTGTTCTAAGTATCTGGGTATTCCCAGTTGAGTCCAACATAAAACTTAGCTATAGTCAGCTCTGGAGGAACTGGTGAAGAGGAAGAACGAGCTGGGTCTTTCCAATGCGTTGTCAGGACGAGGGTGACAGGTATGTGTCACTCTGGTTCCATCTTCTCACCATATGGAACCTGCAATTATTTGTACAAGTCAGGCAGACTTCATCTGGACTATGGGCAAAGAGTAGGGAAGAACCACAGTCCTCACAAGGAAGTACCAGCACTGACAGAAGGCACTTGCCCCATGCATTATTGCACAGAGGAGGACAGATTTTCCCAAGTGCTCAGCTGTGAGCAGTTCCCAACAGGAAGGCAGGTGCTGCTAAGGACTCTGGAAAATACTAGAATGTCTCTGAGTGCCTAAATGTAGGGTAGCCTTTCTATTTGAACTTGGGTGCCTGAAAGCAGACATCACTTGTATAGAATTTTTGAGATAACTCAAGATATAACTGCATTGACAAACAACTGAATCCACATCAACACTGATAAAAGCCAGTAGGATCTTTGTAAACCATAATAACAACCAAAATCTGTGTAAGAACCTGAAGCAGATAGAGGAAGATGTTAAAACTTCTGAGAAAATTATTAAAAGTAAAGCCAAAATTTCAAAACAAGACACTCTGATCAGACGGTTTTGAGTAAATTTATTTTCCAAAATTCAGAACAATTCTTGATTTACACAGAAATAAATTATCTAGTTTGACTTTGTGTCCTACCACATAACTTCGGTGTGTCCACCTCAGCTGCAGAAGCGGACTTGGTGCTGCACTAGTCCAAAATCTTTGCCTCAAGCTAAGTGCCCAGAGGAATGGAAATCCAGAGAACAGACCAACTTTCCCTATAATTACACTGGTGCAATCATAGGGACATCTTCACTTTTGCACTAGCAGAGACTTCATACCCTTAAAATCAGTCATATATTAAGGAATAGGAACTATGAGAAATGACTATTTGGTCCAACATGTTGAAATCCAAAGAACTTCACCTGCTCACAATATGAAATTGCACAATTCATTGCAGGATCTAAAACTGTTAAGAAATCAAAGCAGACGTCTTCCCCTCTCATGAACAAGCAAGTCTCAAAACAATCAAGACCTAAAAATGAAATGCATGAGTTATTTTGACTAGCATACAAACTTAGATCAAAATGATAAAGCTGAAATTAATCAATTTATTACTTGTTAAAGTGCTTTGTCCTACACAAGAAGTACTGCACTGCTTTGCCTTCTGCAAAAGGAATGAAGGAACACAGTCTTTCTTATTAATCCTCTGAAATAAACATTAAATTATTTCTAAAAGCTACTATAAAGCTTTTGAGTTTAGAGTTTTAGTCAGTCCAGTAGCATGCTAAGAATGTTCTGGATTTCCAGAGTAGAATTCTGACTGTATGTCAGCGAAGGCCCATCATTTATTTTCCCAACAATAACCCTGAAAATTAAAACCAGACTTGGATGGATTGGAGATATTGACAGTTGATCTTCTCTCTGTTGTATGGCTATTTACAAATATTACATTTAGAGCTATGAAAATCTTTGAATATGGATGTTCTTATCTCTAAAAAATATACAGAATCCTTCTTATGGCAGATGACACCCAAGTACACACACGTTCTTTGATTTCCATCAGCAAGTGCTAGTAATAAAAAAAAATAAGAGAAATTGTTTTCAATAATTGGAGTCTAGCTTGAGATAAATTCTATGTATTAAAGCAAAACATTCACTTCAAAAGGATTTTTGTAATCGAACCTATCTTAGAAGGGTAAAATTTAATCCAGTTCCATCTTGCTAGCCAACTGGTACACTATTTGCTTTTGCAGTTAAAACCTGACTGTATGATAACTCCCAACACACCCCAAACTGCATCCTTGGGAATACTGCACTGCTCTTGATAGCAAAACACCATTCAGCTGTATGTAACCTCACTTTCTAAATAAAGAACACCATGGCTTTAAATGACACTGATTATTCAACCAAGGTTACGCTTCTATTGCTAAATTGAGTTGTAATTATAAAGCAGAATTAATAACCAAATTTAATGAAAATCTCATTATGATGCAGCTGAGGAAATCAAAGTTGAAACTCCTGTAGGTAAATTGACAGACAGTCACAATATAAGGGCAATACTATGTGTGAGTCTATTTCCTCAGCTTTCTGGAGTTCTCAGCAGAAATTTAACTCCAAAATGACACTGCCTCTCCCCTCAGGAGAATGCACAAGCCCAGAGATATACACACAGAGAGGTAAGGGTGGCAAGGGAGACTCCTGCCTGACCTCAGGGCTGCCTCTGGCCTCAGTAGATCTTCCCCAGAAACTGCATTCTCACTAGTGAGGCAGAAACAGGCCCTCCAATTTCAGGTCATCAACCCCACATAAATCTAGAGGGCACAAGAATCAAAGACACTAACTCTTGGAGAAAGAGGAAAGTTATTCCAAGATACAAAATTTTTAATTCCAGTAGGCTCTTCTTCTCATCCATGTGGCACATAAACAAGATTATGCTTTGGGAGGTTTGCATCTACTGGGATTAAAATCTAGTAAGAACGGAACTGTGCAAAAGAGGAAGGAAGGGTCTCATTTTCCTTAAATTACACTTATTAGATATATAGTCATCTCAGAATACACATGAGGTCAGACTCAAAGAGAAAAGCTTTACTTTTAGTATAAAACTCTAATGAAAGACTGGAATCAAGCTCTCTTCATCCCCTTTAGCCTAATTCTGTGCAAGAACTGCAAGATGCTACAAATTAAGGATTTTTCCAGCTTCAACAGAAAAATTCTCAACCCCAAGACAAGAGCTAAAAGGCAAATAGTTCT
This sequence comes from Urocynchramus pylzowi, assembly GCA_013397555.1. NCBI lineage: Eukaryota > Metazoa > Chordata > Aves > Passeriformes > Fringillidae > Urocynchramus > Urocynchramus pylzowi. The sequence continues at coordinate 238,621 of VZRH01001118.1, read as the reverse complement.
TTGTAAAATCATAGCACTGCCTCTCATAAGTAGTCAAGCATGTTTAATGTTGACTGCGTTGCTGAGATATACTAATGTACTACATAGATGGTGCACGGAAAGAAGAAAATTATTTTGCATTCAGCTAAAGAATAAATATATACACTCCTCTCCAAAAATCAATGTATTGCTCCAACATCTGAAATCAAATTGAATGCAGGTAGATTTCTAATCATGAGCAGAATCTCCTGCTTATAAGTGGCAAACCAATGTATGCCAATAGACAAATGTTTCAGCTCTGGTGTATTGTGTTCTGATGAGTAAGAATCTTGTACTATTCATGTTTTTGAATAATTTCAACTCTGTCAGTAAGAGGGATTCTCTGAATAATGTATGTAGTGCAAAAGAAATGAAAAGAGTTTAAATAAAACACGCAAATGTGAAGGAAAAAGAAAAAGGACTGACATCTCCAAAGTGATATAGATCAGATCAATTTTGATAACTCACAACAGATTCTATCTACTAAGGCAACCTGTTTCACATGCATTCAAGATTTAAAATAAAAATACTAATGTTCTAGGCCTGTTTGAAGAAAACAGAAATGCATAAAATAGCCATTGGAAATTAGCTATGACATTTAACACAAAAAATTTTTCCAGTTCCAAAAGTACTCCTGGGTGAATATTTTGATGTATGTTTTTTACCTAGTGAAAAGAAAAAAAAAGAAAAAAAAATTAAAGTTTTTCCAGTGTTGCAGTGAGTTACCTGCTAGTATGCCATCCATAATCCTTTGGAATAATCTGTCTACTGTCCCTGACACATGCAAAGGGTCAGGCCCTGAATCTTCACAAGTAACCTCTGCAGCAAGTGGAAACAGAAACAGAGGAAACTGGCAATGTCTCTGAGCTTTATGCTTGAACTCACATGAATATTCATCTCGGCCCAGCAGCTCTCAGGCTTCTGCACTGTATATTTGGGGACATGAGCTCTGAGTAATTTCTACACAAACAGCAAGGTCCAAACCCACTGTTTCACAGCGGTTCAGCAAAAAGTTTTCATTTCATATTATCATGAAATCACTGAATTCAGAGCTGATGGTGGGGGTTTCTTTAATTAGGTTAGAAAAACTCACACATCTGCGCTTCAGAAGCCTCTGTCAAGCCAGGAAATTCAATCACATGGAAGCCAGTGTCCTCCAGCTATCAGACAATTGATTTTTGCAGGACTCTGCTCACATTTAGCTTAAGGAACATGAGATATGTTCATTCAGTTGTCAGTCGGTTTGCCTACATTTCATTAGGAACATATCTGTTGTTTAAAAAATATTCTTCAGTAATAAAATGTTTTCAAAAAGAAAAAGTAGTCAAGATTATTGGCACAAGACTGCAAAACATTAAATAAATGCAAACTTGGGCTAATGCAAAAAAACACGTGCATTTAAGTGGCAAGTAGAAACATAAATAAGACCTTTAGGATTACTTCTATTTAATACAGATGTACAGAATTTTATGAGCATACACATACATAAGCATATAAATTTAATTTTCCCTTTCTTCTCTGCCTCCACCCCATACTACAAGGATTCATCATTTCTAAAGCTATTAAGCACTTTGGAACCTAAACTGGGTTCAGCTGAAAGAGGAAAAAAAAGGATCAGGTTATGAATCACTATTTCTATAAATGACAGCAAACATAATGGGAGAGGTGTTCCTCAGTTAAATATAAAGCAAAAATAGCATAAGGTGGTTGGAATGAGGGAAGAATCTGCTGTAAACAGTGTAAATGAGCAAAGGTTTGGGCAAACATTTTTCTGAATTTAAGGTGTTTAGTTTTACACAGAAAAGTGGTCCAATTTTAGACAATTTTAAATTTGTGCAAATCAGAATTAATTCACTAACATTCAAGTGGAAAGACTAAGTAATATCCTTAATCAAAAATGCCTGAGAAATTGTCAGAACTAGATGCACAGGCAGAATCTAGAATAATTGACTTCACTTAAAACTACTGATTTTAGTACACAAAAATTTTAGTCCCATCCTCTTTTACGAAAAATTTAAGTTTAAAAAAAGTAGTGTGTCATTGATCTCCATGGAAGACATGCAAAAGTTGACATGAACTGTAATATTTTCTCAATGAACTACACCTGCACAGACCTGATTCCTTCCAGTTTCAAAGCATCTTTTGAAATGTTTCTACCTTATGGAATTTGATAACGATTTCCACACTAAACACAACTAATACATTGGTTAATGTATTTGGGACATCACTCTTTCCTGCATAAAATGAATGGAGCCATTTTGGCAGCTCAGAAGCTTTTCCTCTTAAACAAGGTGGCAAGGTCATCTGAAACTTGAAGTAGCAAAGACTTGTATAAATAAATTTACCAATCATGCAATAAATTATTCATGAGAACTGCACAGCATATTGTATGTTTACATATGAAAAAGTGCCACAGAGATGGCAGTGAGAAAGTGAAGAGAAACACAGCTCCTATTTTAAAGGCACGATGAACACTAAGACATTCTCCAGCATGTTTCTATTTTAAACTCTCTGAGCAATGTCGCTTAGAGCATCTACTTCCACAGGCAATTCACTCTTGAATGAAGAGGAGGGATTCAAAAACTTAAGAGCCACAGAGGAAAACCTATAGAGTCCTGAAATATGAACATCAAAGTAGCAACGCTACTACAGTCTTCAGCCTTGCCCCAGTGTACACCACTGTCTTACATAATAACATGAATTCCTTTCAAGAAGCCAGACATACACGTAAATAAACAGAAACAAAGCTTTGCCCCTCTCAGAGATTAGGCACATCTAGTACGTGTTTCAACCACTGGTAAAGACCCTGGGGTGACTGAAAAGTAGCAAGTTCAGCTAATTATACGTCACTTTTTTAAAAACAGAAATTAAAGAAAACAAATGTTACCTCATTTTAAGGGCATTTCTTGCTCTGTCTTCCTCTCATTGTGTATGTTTATCTGTGTGTATGTGGGTGTGTGTGTTTGTTTATAAAATATATAGTAGGGACGAGAATATTAGTTCCAGTTGAGGTGGTCTGTGAAATCAAGTAGATCAGATACTAACTTGATTTGGCACCAATGTATGGATGCATAGAGACATATCCACAGGATGTATGCATTACGAAATGGTAAGAGACATTTACAACCTAGAATATAAGAGCAGGGCTGCCTCAAGTGACATCACCAGATCAACTGCAGCGTCAAGCAACTCAGATATATTATCCTGCACACCACTGCTTCCCTGTCTCCTTTCCAGCCATTAGAAAAGCATTTGGGAGCACAAACATTATCATATATTTTCAAACACACGCAAGGCACAGCATGCACAGAAGCAAACAAAAGCACGGGGTTTATGCACTTATTGAGACATTCATAATTTTTCTTTACAACAACAAAATTCATCTACACAGAAACCAGGAAGCAAGAAACTACAGTAATACTGCAGTTTACTTTTTACTGAAGTAAATGTCACATCAGTTTAGTCAGCAGAAGGCAGGAGAGAGGATTTTGCTCCACTAAGGAACTAACGAGGACTGCTGCCCCTTTTGCTCTTCTGCAAAGGCTATCTGTACCAAAGACAGACTTCCTGATGTATTTATAATGCAAGATAACGACGAGGTTTCCTGTTCTTTCCACTGCAATTTATGTGTAAGGTGGTCAGATCAGTGGCATGTTTACTTACAGGCATTTGTTACAGCGAAGCTGTTAGCTGTTTCAATGTTGTCTACATGAGGAACCAAATTAAAAGGTGCTTCGGATGCATTGGGGCTGGTGTTATGAAGAAAGATTGCTAATCGAAAAGCAGTGTATTCCTGATCTGTGTTCCTGATGAAGAGACCACCTACAAAAAAAAAAAGAAAAAAAAAAAAAGAAAAAAGCAAAAGCAGCTGGGTAAATAATTTGCAAGCTACTTAGTGTCTTGTAAAACCGAGCAACTATCTCTCCCAAAGCTGCACAGTAAAGCAAGTCCTAAGACTTTAATGGATAAGGAACTAATCGTATTCATAATCACAACCACTGCCTTCAAATCACCGTCCTCAATCGATTTTAACCTCCCTGATGCATTCATGCTTCTTTTCTGACTTCTCGGTTTTCAGCCTTTCATACATAAATACCCAGATTTGTCATGATTACAGTGACCTTTTAAAGTGTTTAGCCTCCATCTCCCTGATACTGAACACACTGGTAAATCAGCTGCTCAACAGCCTCTCACATTAAGTGGCGGGCTGATTAAGCGGAACGATGCTTTCTGGATTTTAAAAAAAGGGAATACCAACTCGACGTAGGATAATCCGCACTGAAGAGGAAGATAATGAACTTTGCTCCTCTGCAGCCATGTGCAGGCAGGGAGCAGCTCAGCCTTATTAGCAGCATCTTTACAAGTCCACAAGAAATGATGCAGTGATGGAGCTGAGCTGGAAAGAATTCAGATAGCTGCGTCCCATCCCAAACACGTCCGAAAGGAGGGAAGCAGGAGGCGATGGGAAAGGGGTGAGGATGGGGCACAGGACTACAGGCAAGACACTGACAAAACCCTAAACTTTCCAACTACAGAGAGGAACGAAGGACGGTGTAGCCTTTTACCCCCCCATCCCTGCCGGCTACCGCAGCCTCCGGTGCTCAGGACTCGCCATTCCTTCAAGAGTCAGGCAGAACCAAGGGGATTCGGAGGGGGCTGAAGCAGCCAAGGGGCATCAGCCCCGAGCCCCTTCCTGCCCTGCCGATACCGCACACCCGGGGCTGGAAGGAGTTCTGCTCGAGACAAGCATCCTCCTTCCCGCACGCGAAAGCACACAGGAATATTTACACACACACACACACACAGACACACGGAGGCACATACACAGAAACACGAGGATGATTCGTGCAGGCACGGAAATGGGATGGTGCCGGAGGAGAAATCTGCAAAAACTGCCTTCAGAGCCTCCTTTCCAACTCACTTCGCAAAGGATTGAACCCCTGGACACACGCACGCAGCCCAATGCAGCGCTTACCTATTTGCACGCTGCTAGGAAAAGCTCCCATTGCTAGTCCCCAAAAGCCAGAAAACAACAAGACAAGCTGTCTGCAAATTATCCTCATCTTCTCTTCTGCCTCTCTGCCTCGCCTTCTCCCGCTCGCTCGCTGGATGCTGCTCAAAGAGGCATCGAGGGCGAGGAGGATACACACAAAACCAGGAATTAAAAAAAAAAAAAAATTAAAAAAAA
>VZRH01001118.1:217963-233323 GCA_013397555.1 Urocynchramus pylzowi | reverse complement strand
GGAAAAAAAAGAGGTTTTCCCCTTTTTTTTTTTTTTTTTTTTTTTTTTTTTTTTTTTTTTTTTTTTTTTTTTCTGGTGGTTTGCTTTTAGAATTTGCTCGCTATGCTCTCCCGCTCGCGCCCTGCCTCTCTCCCGGCTGCCGCTTCAGCAAGCCATGCCGCCGCGGCGGATTTTTCCCGCAGTCTCCATCGCCGGGGAGCGGAGCGTGTCCGGCCGCAGCCGCCTCACATGCAGAAGATGGTGGTGGCGAGTTTGGCGGCGGGGGGCAGCGCCTGGCGGGGGCGCGGCGCGGGCGGACATGCGCCGTGCGCCCCCCCGCCGCCCNAGTGCCCCTCCCGGGCTGGGCGCGGGAGGCTCGGCCGCTGCAGCCCCCCGTCCCTGGGACTGCTGCTGCTGCTGCTGCTGCCGCTAAGTAGCTGTTATTGTTAATGAAGGTGTGCGGGTTAATTACGGGCGGATGTGCGTGTGCTGCGCGGCTGCGGAGCGGGGGACGCGGCCGGGCCGGCGGGTCCCCCCTGATCCCGCGGGGGCGCTCCGCGCCGCCGGGCTTTGCGGCACGGGATGGAGCGGAGGGACCGGGAGCGCCCAGCGCTGTGGCACTCGTGCCAAGGGGAGGGAGAGCGAATGGAAAGACTTCACTGCTCCTACGCCACCTCCTTTTCCCTGAATTTCCCCCCTTTTTTTAATTATATTTTTCCCCCTTTTTTTTAATTTTTTCTTTCTTAATATTTTTAAGTGGGGAAAAAAAATAATGGAGCTCTTTTAGTGTCTAGTCTTTTTTTGGTGCCTTTGAATTTTTTCTCTTCAAGCCTTGGAAGTTTCCCAGAGGAGCTGCCAGAAGTCTGGGTCTATTGCAGTTAATAATTAAAAGATATATATATAATAAATGATAGGTAATGAAATCATCCAACAATAGCTGTATGTCAGAGGAGGGAGCTTCTAGCTTCACATGTGGCTTTACAAGATATTTCTGTCAGTCACGGAATGACTGGAGTTGCAACAGCGTGATTTTAAAATGTTAATTGGCAATATGAAAGAATATTGATTTTTTTTTAAGGTGAACTCTGTGGCTCTGCTTTGAAACACACACATTTGCTCCAAGATCAGAGTTCTGCCTCCTTTCACTCAAGTTTACTTTCTTAGTTTTTACTGCACCTTGTGTCCTCACACTCTCTTGTTGCAGGGTGAAAGATAGCCCCTCTATTTGCTGCAGAGGGTGACAGTGATTTGTGAAGAGTGATTGTGGGCTCCTAGCATCTACCACATGGGAGAGTAAGCAGAGAACATTGAAAGCAGAGATGTATAGACAGACAGACTTATCAGCATGGACCTGTCCAGCTGTGTGCATGACTCTGTGTGTGCGTGCATTTGGGAGATGGCGAAGTTCCTGTAGATGAATTACTTTTTGAAAGATTTCTTTGCAGATCAATGGCAAACAGACTTGACCTGCATTTCACAATACTCATTCCTTTATGTTTCAGTAAATCTTCTACTTCTGTTTACTTTCCCTTCACATTTTCCAGTCTTCTCTCTGAAACAGCAGGCTTGTTCTTCACATTATTTACCCATCTCTTTTTGTGACCTCTGCTTTTGCACTTGTTTGATTTTCTTTTCTCCTTCCTTGCTTTGCCTCCTTTGTCTCCCTAAATTCTTCCCAAAATTTGGTTCCTCTTTTCCTCCATTCTTCATAATTTAATTTTTTGACTTTGTAAACCCAGATAAAAAGCAATGAAAATGAGATAATAATTTCCAGTGGCCACACAATGAGAGCTGCAATGAAAATTGTATTTGAAGCAAGACTCATCTAAATGAAGGAGTCTCTTTTTGGGATGGATCTCTGTTCCCAGATGGTTGTGCCATAGGGAGCCATCGTGGCACAGACTTTTGCCTACTCTGAAAGGACTCATTAGGAGTTGCTGCCTGGTTCTTCACCACTAGGAGCAAGTGAAATTGGAAAAATGTTTGGTTATTTTGCTGGCACATATGCATGTGAATTCGTGCAAAATAAGTATTAAATGTTAAGACTTTAGACCTATATCCACAATATTGGATCAGCAAGTTACTGCCTGCTAACTGAGCTGAGGCATGTGCTTTGGTCTTTATCAAACACTATGGTAGCATGTTAATTTAAATTTAATTTGAGAGTGCACAAGGGACATACAGTGGTCTAACCTGATCTGACCAAGAGTCTCACCCGGTGGTTCCTACGTCAAATCTGTAATTTCTCTTGGAGTTGGACAATGTATTGTAGAGAAACATCCAATCTTGATTTAAAGACTTCAAGAGACAGGAAATCCATCACTTCCTGGGGTAAGTTGTTCAAGTTGATATCTACTCTCATTTGTTAAAACCTGCATTTTTCTAGCTTTGGTTTCTAATGTTCACTGTCAGAGATGAACCCAGTATTCCTGTAATGGTATCACTCAGTGCTATTCCTGGAAATAATCCCGTCCTCCACTTGACCCTCCCTTGCTCAGACTGCTCAGAATCATTGTGGCAGCTGTGGAAAGCAGAGAAAAGAAAGGGGATGAGGCCACACTATAGCAATTTTGTTTAAAAGACACAAGGGGGAAAAAAATAAAGAATTGCAATATCAAAGGAGGAAAATCCCATTTCAGTAAGTTTTGAGAAGTGAATGGCAGATGGTGAAGTAATTGATCACAATGTTTATGTTACAGAAGAACTGGAACAGGAAAGGTAATGGGGATGTAATCAGGATTAAGGCTGGAGGGGAGGAAAGGTGAGATAAGATTTTAGACTCTCTACTTTTCTAGTGAGTTAACTTTGTCTGATTGCCAGGTACCCATGAAGCTGCTCTCCCATTCCCAAAAGGAAGGGGGTGAAAAATAAGATGAAAAAGCTGATGGATCATGGTAAAGATGGGGAGATCACTCACCAGTTATTATCACAGGCAAAACAGATTCAAATTGGGTGAAGATAATTTAATTTATTGCCAGTAAAGGATAGAATAGGATGGTAAGAAACAAAGACAAAACTATAAACACCCTCCCCACACACCTCTTACTCCTTCTTTCCAGGCTGAACTCCACTCCTTCTTTCATGACTTTTCTCCCTCCTCCTCCTGAGCAGTACAGAGGTGCCACCAAGCACCACTGATGGCCTCAGATTTGGGCAGATGGGTCTGTTTTGGAGCTGGATGAAACTGGCTCCTTTTGGGAGCTTGTCGTGTCTTGTGACAAAGGCCACCCCTGCAGCACACCCTCCCACCCCAGCCTTGCCACACAGACCCGTTTAGCTGTAGCCTGCCAAGCAACAGGAGACCAGAAGGAAGAGCCTGTGTGTCTTCCTGCTGGGGAGGCACTGCACTGAAGCCATTTCTGAACTGAAGTCCCAGGGTTCCCTTAGTTTTCCTCAGGCAGACTAGGAAGGTTGTGGTTGGTGATTAAGGGAACGAGGGACAGATCTCAGAATTCCACAATGAATTACCAGAGAAAACAAGAAATTAGTGAAAGAAGTTTTGTTGAATGCATCAGTTGTATGGAAGTGATAGACTAGAGGGGGTCAGTCTAGGGAGTGCTGACTGTCAGTGGTGGAGGCTTGCTCTGCCTTAGGGCACAAACAGCTCATGTTGGCCTTGGCTGGAGGCCACCACTAGAGAGAAGACTCACTCTGTAAAGAGTCAGCTGAGGCTGACTATCTGCTGCAGCACATGAATGACTTCTGCTGCAGAAGATGCATGAACGGGATTTTTTTTTTTTCCCCCTCTGGCAGGGTTTGGAAACCCTTGGCTATTTTCTTGATCAGATAGTCTTGTGCTTGAACCAAATGCCTGTATGAAAAGACCCTGCAGGAACTTGAATAATATGAGAGTATTTACTCTAAAGAAGAGATGAAGGCTGTATGTTAGCTAGGAGGAATAATACTGCAGAAAAGATACCAGAGGTGCTCATCTTATGAGAATCCCAGAGGAAAAGCAGGATATGGAGGAGGCAGACACCTTGCACTGTGGACAGAGTTTGCGTTGCATATGTAGAGATTAATATCCACATGCTGAAGTAGCAACTTTAATTCTTAATTATATGTTCCTGCATCCAAAATGCAAATTCCAGCTACACCATCTATTAAAAAGGCATGTCATTATGTGTCTGGAGATGTGTAACTTTTTGAGGGAGGTCTTGAGTGAGAAAAGGGGGAAAGTAACAGCTGTCTAGGATAGGTTGCAATAATTAGGAGCACAGAGAGGAGGAAGGAACAACAATTTCACTATCAAAAGACACAAAAATCAAGATCCACCATCACCCCTTCCTAGCAGGTTCCAGGTGTGTTGGAATCCAAGACATTCCTCTCGGTGCCCCAAACCCCGTCTGGGCAGCCCTGGCAGGAAGCCAAAAACACTCGGGGCTTTGATCTCAGCCCATGGAACAAACTAACAAGCTTATATAAGGAGTCACAAGTCACAAAAGTTTAGACAACACAGTAGCAGTAGTTAGAGGGTGAAAGGAGAAATTTTGGGATTTGGTACAGGGGGGTTTAAAACCCTAAGATGGAGGGATTGGGGCGTGCCCTATCCTTCTTCCTTCTTCCTCCTAACGTCCATCTTTTAGGTGATGCTGGCATTTTTAGATTGGTTCAGAGTAGAAAGTCACTGTCTAACATAGGTGTTAGGGATTGGTACACAATTGTCAATATCTAATACGTAGTTCATAGTATAAAAGACAGCACCAGCCCCGTGGGAGGCAGTGCGCCTTGGACTGACCTGCTGGCCAGAGCTGGGTGGGTCAGACAGAAAATATTTTAGATATGAAACAATAAACATCACTGAGAACACGAGCAGAAGACTCCTGACTCCTTCTTGGACAGCTGGGTTAGGAAAAGTGGCTTCCACCAACACCTGGGGTCATCTCAGAAAACAGAGAAGACCCCAACACAGGTGCACAGAGGCAGTGACAGCTTTAAAACAGACAACACCATGCCCCTGGCCTGTTTGCCAGGGCTCCTAATGAGTCCTTTCAGACTGTCTCTATCAAAATGGCTCCCTATGGCACAACCATCTGAGATCTGTCCCAAAAAGAGACTCCTTCATTTAGATGAGTCTTGCTTCAAATACAATTTTCATTGCAGCTCTCACTGTGTGACCACTGGAAATGCTTCAGCAATAAATAAATGGTGGCAAAACCAATTGAGTCAACACCCTGTGCCTTCTTAGTCCTTTCTTGCCTTATGAAATGCTGTAGCTTACACATCTGTCAAATAGATACCTTAGACTGTAAACTCTGGGACAAGGCTATGTCTTTTGTCAAGTGTTTAGCACTTCTAGGCAATAAAAAGTAAATAAAATACAAATCATCTATGTAGAATTTTTTGCACTCCACCTTTTGGCATGGTCTCATGTGACCTTTTGTAGTCATACCAGCAGTACTGAATAGATAAACAGCACACAAGAAGAAAATACAATTTTCTTTCAGTACCAGAACTCCTTTTCCGAAAATCACTTTACAGCAATTTCTTCCATTTTTCAAATTTTTTTTCCTCCCATTTTCATTCTAACTATTTTTCATTCATCTAAATTCTGGGGTAGAGAGAACAGTTAATTATTTTTAATAGTACTTCTCTTAAGAGTTTTATTTTGATACTGGAACAACTGCAGTACAATGCATCTGGCTTTGAATGTGTTCATCCACCAGTCCTACTCCTTTCTACTGTGATGCATGTTAACATCATTCTTTACAAACCTAATGACCTGAAGAAATTAAAAGGATACTATAAGACACCATGACCATGAAAGGAGAAGTTGTTGTGGAATTGGAAAAATCCTGATTATAATTTAAATTGTGCTAATATCAGTCAGGGAGTTTTTTCAGTCTGAGAAAAATGTGGTAACACTGATATAATTAAGAACTGCCTTATTAAGTTAGACTCAATGTCCATTTTTAGCAGTATCTTATGTGTAACATTAACTGATAGAGGTTTATTAGGAAAGAGGATGAGAGCTGAGCAGCTTTTCCTTTAAACTTTAAGAGACTTTGGGGAGGTTATTTCTTGCTGAGTCCTCTGACCTCCTGACAGTCAGGACTTTGAGGCTTCTAAACTAAAGATTTTCTAGAGGTCCTTGCATTGAAGAGTTGCCTGCAGTGTTGGTGCCTTATATTTACTTCCATGTCCAGCAGCATCCTATGCAAATGCACTCTATTACTCCATACTAACAAAGTAGTTTATTTAGTTTGATTTAAATCGTATTTTGTATTGATTTTTTCCTGGAAATTCCCAAAGGTAGTAATAATAAAAAAAATGTTTGCCTTATCATATAATCATAGCTTTATATACTGTCATAATGTCACCTTTCAGTCACCTCTTTCTGTCTTCCAGTATCTTATAGTCTGTACTATATATCAATTCTCCTTGCCACTAATCTCTCTCCTGCCTCTTATGTCTTTCTGAAAAACAGGACACATGAAGTAGAAAACATTTTTTCAAGTGTAAAACTGGTTTCTCCTTAACTCATTTTTTTCCTAATAATTCCTAAAACATTTTTCTTTGAGCATGCAGACGATGTTTTCAGAAAACTATCCACAAAGACTTCTATATCTCTTTCCTGGGTGGTAATAGCTAATTTAGAGATTATCATTGTGTATGTATAGTTAAGCTTGTTTTTCTCATGTACACTGCTTTGTAGTTTGTTTTTTGTTTTTTGGGGGTTTTTTTGTTTGTTTTTTTATACAGAATTTAATTTGCTATTTTGTTTTTTAAATCAATTAGTATTGTGAAATTTTTCTGCAGTACTTTCCAGAGGGCTTCAGCCCGTGGGAATTTGATAAAATAACAAAATTGGAATCTATTCCCTTTAAACTTGTTCTCATATTCATTACATTTATAATGGCTTAATAGGTTTTTTTCTGTTCATATTTATAACCTGGGCTGCATCATGGGGTGCACCTGAAAAAATACAATAGTTTGAAGCAATGTTTCTTTCCTAAGTACAGCTTATTGCAGTAGTAAATGCCAGGCAATTGTGAAGGATGGGGTAATTTCTTCATCAATTACAGGTGTGCTTGTGGGAAAATAGCAGCAACTTAAAAGCATTCTACCTGAGCCCATCTGGTCTTGTTTATACAGGGAAAAAAGATAAACTTTTGCTAATGCTGGTTTCTGCCCATCACTTACAATAATTCTTGAATTCAAAACGAGTTATTGCTAATCTTCTAGGTACTGGGCAAGTTAGACCAACTGTCTGTAAACTTACATGAAATAAGGTTTAAAATAAGTGCATTTCACTCTCATTTTCTATACTTACTCATCTGAGTACTTTTCTCAAGTAGCAAAGGAAGAGATCCTCTGGGTAAATCTGAGGAGTCTAGTTAGTAGTCACCCACACCAAAAAGTCAGGTTGTTACCTGAAAGGGTGGCTACCAGTTGAGAAGGGTCATTCACCCACGTGTCCCTCTGCTGTGGACAGCAGACATGCATATGGCTCTTCTGAATCATGCAGTACTTAAAAATTCCCTTTTTCATCCGGGATCAGGACATTGGTTCTACATCTCCTAAGCAAAGAGTAGTAACAGTAACAAAGACAACTCCCCGCAGGTGAACGCTTTGTAGTGAAACTGAATTCAGTGTGGAATGAGGTGGGAAGAAACCAGAAGAAAATCAGGAGATAGGAACTCGATTTAGGTAATTACAGATGTTTGGAATGTAAATTCTTATGAATAAAAATTTGCTTTTCCTAAATAAAAAAAGACTGTTTCTTTGGGCTACATTAACCCAACAAACCAAAACCAAACCAAAACCCAAAACCACAAAAACATTAAAACATCACACTAATTCCATGGCAAAGAAGATTTTCCCCCTAAACATTTTTGTACTTTGGGGTTTTTTTTGTCAAAAGTTGATAGAAAATATTTTTCATTTTCTTACCAATTCTCATTAAAATGTTTTCCCATAAGCTCTGGGACATAATCTACACAGCAGAGTGAGGAAGATGTCAGAACCGTATGAAAAATAGCCCCTGTTCACTACCCATAGCATTTTTCTGTATTGACCTAATTGTCACTTCTTGTGAAAAACCACCCCAAAGTTCACCTTTGTTTGAAGGCAATAGTTTTTAGCTCATTTCTCTTGTTCACCTCCCAAGTGCTGTCACCCACAAGAAGGAGTGAGCTGGTTTCTCTGTTGCTTGTGCCACTACGATCAGAGAATCACCTCATCAGATCAAGCTTCAGAGGTCTCAGTACTGATGATGCTGGATGTGCAAAAAGGATGATTCCAGATCCAGAGGGAGAAAGGGAACGGTGAAATTGCTGAGAAGAAGCCTCTGCCCTGTCTTTTTAACACATGAAGTGAAACAAATTTGATAAAAAATATTTCAAGCATGATGACCAGGAAACCTTCAATGCTGTTTCTGCAAAATCATACTTATAGAATGTAACTGCAGTTTGATACACTAAATTGCTCATAAAAATTAGTTTTAGTGAGGTTTATTGCCAATAAAAATGATATTTTTCACTTACATCCTGTGATCTTGTCTTGCATTTCCCAGTTCCTAACAGACCTGTATCTGCATGTCTGAGAGATAAATATCCTTCTTATGTACCATCCATACTTTTGTACCAAAGCATTCCTTACTTATATATAGCTATTTCTCAGCTTCAGAAAAAAACGTGCAATCAAATATCGCAATGCTTTCCTCAAATCACACACACACTTTCTATTTTCTGCTAAATTTCACGTTAATTAGAGCCCATAAAATATTGCCTGGATTTGAAGATGCATTTTCAGCCCACAGTTTTGGCCTTTCTGTATTCAAAATTGTATTATTCTCTCCATGGTAGGGTTAAAGTTTATCTCAAATAAATCTGTCTCTTTGGCTCAGCTCAAGCTGGCTTCCAGCCCCCGTCCCCCACACCACAAAAGCTGCAGACTAGATAATTGCTGTCATTCAGCTATAGCCATGTGCTGTGTTTGCAGAACTAGAATATTTTTCCCTAGAAAATCAGACAATTTTTGATGCCTCAAATGCTGTAAGTACAAGTTCTTACTAGTACTCTGATAGTCATGACATGTCAGTTTTTATCCAGTTATTTCTTCTTCAGAAATATGTAATGAAGATAGAAGGTGGGTTTATCTGTTGCAGTATTAAGTTAAGTTTATGAAGCAATTTAGTGGTGTAATGGTCCCATCTTGCACTAATGTCCCTGAAAAGAAATTGATTTATAAGCTGTTGGTTTATTTAACAGTTGATACACAATGATTCAAACTCTAAGGACTAGGAGTTATTGGCAGAAAGTTTTTTCATTGAGCATCTTTTAAAACAGGTCAGATTTTGACAAAATAATTAATGTATACATACTTATAAAAATTATCCAAAATACATTTTATGTTAACTTTCTCAGTCTTCTGCTGTGCTAAATGGCACTGTAATCTGCAAGTAAGTGCAAGGCAAGCAGGGGTGCCTTTAGGGGAAGAAAACGCTTCTTTGCAAAAGGGTGAAATTATCTAACCTTATGTCACTTAGAGCACTCTTTTAAAAAACCCATAAGTGGTCCTTACTAAGGCACATCATGTGGTCATTGAATTAGAAATGAAGGGATGGAATAGATTCCAAAGGTTATATCGTCCAGTCCTCTGGCTCTGGGGAAGGAACAAATACACCAGAGCTTCCTACAGAGATTTTTATCTGCTACATTTTTTTTAGAATTTCTGCTAAAAGACTCTCCAAGGGTGTCCTGTTCAAGCTTTCTCCTCTCCATTTTTTTATTAATATATGACCTATATAGTCTTTTCTGCAAGTTATACTATGTTCTTTTTGTCTTTCCTTCACATGGACAGTTCGTAACAATTGATCATTGTCTTTCCTATTAACAATCTGCCATATCCTAAAAGATCTATCAAGTCTTTGTCTGACTAGACTAAAAAAACCCCTTATTTTTGCAGTCTTCCTTCCCTATTAATACTTTCTGAGCCCTCTTCTTTTTCCTGCTGTTTACTTCTGTATTCTTTTCAGAGTGACTTTGTGGGTTTTGGAGTATGGCACTGAGTGCCACTGGCACTCCTTCAGCTGCATTTTCCCTGTAAACAAGTAGAAGGAAATGATTCTGACCCATATCTTACCTTCAAAGTGCTTGACAACAGATTTTCCCTTGCCTTCTTTTGCAGTAATACTGCACTGTTGACTCACAGGTCTTTTCTAATACTCTTAAACTTCCAGGTCCTTCTTTCCTCACTTGGCATTTTCGGTATTCATTTCTCCTTACTAGTTGTTTTCCTCTGAAATTTATTTCATTTTTATTCATTTCTTTTTGATTCTAGATTATGTATTTATTAGGAAAGTTCAGAAGTCTCCAGGCTTCTGTAACCCTCACATATCCTATTTCATCTACAATATTTTTTAACTTTTTAATCCATACTTTTAATGAAAGCACTGAACACAATTGGGGCTGAAATCTCTGAGGGTTGCAGTCTGAATGAAAATCCACATTTGATACTGACAGTTACTCTTTGAGAAGAGCTTTCCAAGAAGTCACACACAGTCTCAGTATGTTTTTTCATGTAGAAGACATTTCCCTTATTTTCCTACAAGAATTTAAAATGGAAAAAAAAATTTTCTTACTGTACTCAAGGTACTTCAGATTCATTCTTCTTCCTTGTGTCATGGTTTAAACCCTGCTGGCCACTCAGCACCACACAGCCACTTGGTCTCTCCCCCTGCAGCATGATCGGGGAACCAGGATGGTAAAAATGAGAAAACTCATGGGTTGAGATAAAGACAGTTTAATAAGAAAAGAAAAAGACACACACAGGAAAAGCAAATAATTCCTTCACCACTTCCCGTGGGCATCCCAGTGTTCAGCCATCTTCAAGAAAGCAGGGATTCATCATCATGTGTAACAGTGACATGGGAACACAAACACTATCACTCTCAACATCCTCCCTTCCTTCTTTTCCCCCCAGCTTTCTATGCTGAGCACAGTGCTGTAGGGTCTGGAGTGTCCCTTGGGTCAGCTGGGGTCAGTGTCCCAGCTGTGTCCCCTACCAGCTCCTTGTGCACACTGAGCCTACTTGCTTGTTGGGTGGGGTGAGAGGCAGGAAAGGCCTTAACTCTGTGTAAGTGCTGCTCAGCAGTAACTAAAACATCCCTGTGTTACCAACACTGCTTCCAGCACAAGTCCAGAACACAGCCCCAAACCAGATACTATGAAGGAAATTACACCAGCCAAAATCAGCTGACCCAGTAATATAGTTATCCTACCCCCAGAGATTAGCTTGGCTTGACACAGTTAATTTCTGAAAAATACACATTGCTTGATTTCATTATTCTTCAGGTGTTTCCAAGTTTTCTGTGTACACATCTTTTCAATTTTAATGCAGTCTGTAGTTAGGTGAGGTGTCCTGTTTTCTTTAGATTCCCCATTATCCCTGTTTTAAAGATACACATTTTCTTATATTCGGAGATTATTTCTCTCTAATATAACTTCGCACATGTAATCACTGATGCTTCAAATACAGTGTTGCTTATTTCTTTATGCACTTGAAGTTAAATTTAATCAAGTAGTGGACACTTTAAAATAAAAAAAACTCATTTAAAAATATTAGCTATTCTGTCTTAACTACTGAAATTCAAATGTTGTCCTTCAAATAGTTTAAAAGATTTAAAAGCAGCTTGAAAGAATCATCATCATAAAACCGTGCTTCAAACTATGCTAGTGGTGTTTGAAACATCAAAAGCCTGTTTTACACAAGTAGCCAAGAAACTTTTAAAGCTTTTTTCTTTGCAGTTCTTTTGAAGCATTTCACATTTTCTTCCTTGAAATGTTTTCTTATTGTGTTATCTTGTAAGGTGAGGAGCTAAAGCAATAGTTCAATAACGCAGTATTTCAGGAAGGATCTTGAGTGATGGGGAAAAGATTGTGTAATGCCTGAAGTGAACAGATTATTTCTTTTAGGGGTGTTTTGAACATATTCATGTTGTACATGCACCTGATGCACTTAGCCCATGTAAACTTTGCAGAGAGATTTTACATTCAGATCAGGTAAACCTCCAGCCAGATACACTCATGAATACAGAAGCAATTACTGAGCTCTAAGGACACGTTGTGAGGACATTATCATTTGTCAGCAGGATACCAGTGACTGCTGTCATGGAAAATTTACATTAGCATCATTGTTAAATAGTCTGTTTACTAGTTTCTTAATGACCTGCAGCAAACAATGATTTGAACTACTTTATGAAGTTCAGCGTGGAAGGCTGCAGTTATGTTGGATGTATTTTCATAGGTTAATGGTATTAAGACAGAATCAACAGCAGCTGTCAAGTCATATGCAACCAAATCATCTGTGAATAGGTCTAGGTGGCAGTTGCTTCTGTGATGCTGGTGTAGGTTAGAGATGTAAAGTTAGTTTTAAAATATGCACTTGCAATAGAGGTAGCCAGATAGCTGTGCTGAAGCACGAAGCCTGGGGAGGACTGAAAATTCATCTCACAGGTTAGGAAAAGCAGGACTTCCTAAGGCAAAGCTGCCAAGAGTCAATCACTGTAGCAGATCAGAAGTTTCTAGGAAAGAAGCGTGAACAAATCAAAACATATATGGTCTTCTTGGTAATTACAACTTAAGAGTTACTCAAGAAACACTGGACAGTGCTAATAGGCTTAAAAATATTTTCTTAAGTTCCATTAGCAATTACCTGCTACTCAACAGCTTAGAATTTGGAAATTTCTTTTTAACTTCGACAAATTATTATTTGATCCATGATCAGATGTTTCTGGAAAGATTTAATTAAACCTTATTAGTTGAAAAAATATACATGATTTCTGATGATGCATGATAATCTTTACACGTATTTAATGTTTGAAGGAAATCTTTGCCTGAGCTGTCTAACAGGTTTCATGGAGGAAAAATCAGACTTAACTGTTATTTGGCACACCTAATAGAAAGAAAATGTTCTTGTAAAAATCGATGTGCAGTGTATTATTTTTTTTTATTTCTCAAATATAATAAAAAATAATAAAAACCATTTACCTTGAGAGTAGGCAAAATTCATAAAGACAAACTTCCTAGAATTTTATTTTTGTAGAATAATGGGCAGTGGGCGTTGTGGTCAGTCCACACTTCTCCCCTGCTCCAGAGTGGGCTCTTCATGGCGACAGCTTTCTTCAGGAGCTACCCATCTGCTGGGACATGGGGTCTTCCATGGGTGTGGGTGTCCCCTCTGCTGTGGTCACTACAGGGGAAGCTCTGCTCTGGCACCTGGGACACTGCCTCGTTTTCCAGGACCACGGTGTCTGCATGCAGCCCTTTCCCAGCTGGGGCTCCTGGCCCGGTCCTCGGCAGGAGCCACAGGAGCAGGGACCATGCTGGAAGCAGGTGTCTGTAAGGCCCATGTGCGTGTCTGTGTGCACCTGGGTGTTTGTCTGTCACACCTTGCTGGTTTTCAGCTGGTCACTTAATGATGTGCAGAGAATGTTCAGAAGGAAACTCAGCGTAAAGCTTGTGAAGGAACGTGTGCTTTGGCGCAAGATTGAGCATTCACAGAACACCTTTAATAGCTTTGTGAAGAAACACATAAATTATGTTATTAATATAAGAATCTGTTGTTTTATCTTACTTACTTGAAAGGGTCTTGGCAGGAATTTTGTGAGCTGTCCTTCAACCCTTCTTTAATTTTCAAATTAAAGACTTGTGTTTCTCTCGACTTGTGTCGGTTGTGCTAACTCTCCAACCAGCAAAATGTCTGAATCCCTCTCATATCTTCATCATTACATTCAGTCAGCTTTCTACCCTTTTAAAAATTATTTTGTATATTTATTAAATTTTATGGAACAAACTGTTTCTTGTAAAAACTGATTCTCAGTGAAAATGTCTTTGCATTTATTTTGAATAATTACTGCCATTCCGTGCGTACAAGGTGAAATGTCTCCTCATTTCCATCTTTTATAGACTGCCTCAAAGTACTGCGGGCTACCAGGAGCAACAAGCAGTGGGGATTTCTACATTCAACATTTTTTGACATTTTTAGGATTTAGGCTAAAGCATAGTCCCAGAAGAAGAAATGCCAGCCTCAGAAAAATATTGTTATCTCAGTCTTGTAAATGAATGTTGCATATATTCAAGCAAGCTTAATGAGAGAAAATATGTCAGGTTTGGTGTTTGCTAATGTTATTGGCCAATGCATCATTGTAGCACATTCATCAGATCTCCCCATGAATGCTCCTGCAGGTTTTTTCCAACCTAAACCATTCTATGATTCTGTGGTTGTAGATAAAGATGGGTTGATTTTTTTCCACTAAATATTTACTCACTTGAATAATGACTGCATACCGAGTCAGAATTATGTGGAAAAATATTCAAAGTAATTGTGTAATGACAGTTTTTAGTAATGACAGTTTAAATTATGTCTTAAAATGAATAAATTTAAAATCACAAATGCAGCTCCAACGCCTTGATTTTCACAGTTCTAACTGCTTGATTTTACTATTTTAGTAAAATAGTCTATCTTGTAGGGATTTTCTTCTTTTGTACCGTAACTTTATGAAGGAAGTAAAAAAGCTACTCCAACAGGGTAACTACTGAATGTAAAAATGAGAAAAATTTGTTTCTCAAGCTTCATTGTTGCATTCTTCAATCTTATATTGCTTGCCTTTTCCTAAATTTATATGTGCTTGCCTTTTCCTAAATTTTCCTCTTAATTTTCAGTGTCTTTTGAATAGATTTATATCTACTTATATGGAAAAATAGCTCTTTCACTATTATGTAAACCCACTAAAATGATTAAACTTAGACCAAAAAAAAAAGAAAAAAAAAAAAAGAAAAAAAATTCTTGAACTTTAATGGAGCCTGGAAATTTATGAACTTCTAAATTTTTAGCAGGCTTATCCTGAAGCATGAGAACTAGTACAATAATAGCCTTTCTCTTTTTGGCATGAACAAGTAGGCTTCTACAGAAAATTTCTTGAAAACTCTCAGTCTCTAGTAAGAGCATGCTCATAAATTAATAGGTTCTCCCCCCAAAAAGTGTGGGAGCTTTTAACTGAAGGTGAAATTTACTCTGCTAACAGGAACTTATGCAAATGCTCAGAAACCCTGTTTTTATAGGATAGGGAGAGTCCTGACTTAACTAATGAATGAGATTTTTCAGGATGAAGTCTGAGTAAGGAAGCAGTATCACTTACAGTGGGAAATTACAGGAATTTCTGTAGAGCAGAGGAAAAAATAATAAAAAATCTGAAAACTGGTAATACTGAGACAGTTTATCCAGATCAAAGCATACAGCTATTTCACCTAAATACAGAGTATTTTTTACAAAGTGTGCATCAACAAAAACAGTTGAGATTTAGCAAATGGGGAAATATTAGGCATATTTTGCTTTTTTTTTTTTTTTTTTTTTGAAAAAGTCTTTTTTTTTTTATTT
>VZRH01001118.1:199023-217950 GCA_013397555.1 Urocynchramus pylzowi | reverse complement strand
TTTTTTTTTTTTTTTTTAGTAAAATGTCTGTTATCTGTAATTCAAGATTTGCCATTGGCACTAGCTGAAGATGTCATTGACATGGGAATTGTGAGCTGGGGATCTTGATCTAATGGAACAAATATGTTCTTAATTTGAAAGAGCTTAAAACAAGATCAGATGGAGCAGTAGATATTGCATAATAAAGGACAAATCGTGTTAACAGGCAGACTGATACATTGTTGTAATCCGTTCTCTTCCTAATCTTGTTTCATCCTTACTGTGTGGCCTACCACTATGAGGAAGAAATCATTTTGAGTGATTTATTTCCAAACTTTGGTTCTTAACACGAACTTGTCACCCCAGATCTGAATACCTGCACACCTGGCATAAGTGCCCAGTTCAAAATGAGTGATTTCAAATTTGAAGAGAATCTAGCTCTTTCAGAAATACTGTATCAACCTTCTTCCTCACTATTTCTTCCTTAACAGATAACCAAATACCTTTGGAAAGTTGACAGCAAAGCTTATTGATAAAGTACCATTAGATTCGGGGAAAAAAATCAAAAACTTGCAAAACAAAAACAACCTAATATGTTTCCACTGCTGAGATAAATAAAAATGGAAATCCCTGTGGATTAACTTCTTTCTCATAGACCTCTGGAAATGTCACATAGTTGTGAAAGTTTACAACATCTGGCTGTGCAGTCCTGGTGTTACTTCTTTCTTTGCCAGCTCACTTCTGCTTGGAAGATATCCAAAAAGAGAAGCACCTCTTCTATTAATCATAAGTTAGGAAATTCTAGGTTTGTGTTATCCCAAATGGAGAAAAATAAGAGCAAATGAATGCTGATTTTGGTTTTTTCTCTGGACTTGGTACATCTTGCTCTGGGAGAGATCTAAGTCACATCAGGAAAGCTCATTTCACAGTTTGAAAGCACTTGATCCATGCAAGTGAAAATACTGACATGTGTTGTGGTTACAGTGAAGAAACAAATATATCCTGTTAATTCTGAATCTAAAGGCATTGTCAAATTGCAAAAGAAAAAGTCTTGCAATGTGCCAAACATAAAAGAAAAACAATAGAAGATGATCTGGAAGGATATCAGCTGTTTTGCATGAAATCAAAATTGCTGTGTTTCTCCTTTGGTAGCTCTAGAAAGGTTCAGTAATTGCAGAGGGGAAGGGAATGTTAATGTATAGCTATCTTCATATATTCAAAACTACTGAAAATTACAACAAATTGAAAACCAGACTGGTTTTCTGATAAAATTTCATAGAAATCAGCTGTGACTTCTTCCCTCAAACTGTATCAATTTTCATAGTTAGTCTTTTGCTCTTATGCTTACACTGAGTTGGTGAACTTTTTAGTAAAAATGCTTTTCAAGAGCTTAGGCCTGTTTTCTCAGGCAAAGGAAGAAGGAAACCCTGTAAAAATCTAGTGGTATATATTCCAAGATGTTGGAAGTTGCTCTTCTCATTAGTGCTAAAGTGTTCTGAGATTCCTTCAGGTACTATGCACACAAAGAAATAAAGTGTGCTGCTTCAGATGGCCCACCAAAAAAGTTCTTAATAGGAAACAAACCCCAGCCAAATAGAGAAGTAAGAGCTGGCTGAGAAGGATTAAAGGACATAATAAAAACAGTGGTTTTATTATTACCTGTGAGAGGTCAAGGCATGATCAAATTATTTCCAAGTGGTCAAGGCTTACTGCAGTTGCTTTAGAGTTTTCTCCTCAACAGAAGATGAATCCAAATGTGTCAGCACATCTAAAAAACCCCTATCAATTATTGTTAATAGGAGTTTATAAGAGATTATAATATGTGAACTTCAAAAGTTTGACTGTTTGTGTATTACGTTCAAAAACAGATCATGTTCAATCATACAATTCAAATATACCTCAGACATAGTATGTGACCCAAATATTTACACAGTGTAGTCTTGATCATGTAGAATTATTTCCATATAATTACATTGAAATAATCCCAGTACCTCTGAGTAACCATTCAATGTTAACACAGTGCAGAATGATTTACCATGTTGCAAGCATGAGATAGTAAGATGATATGTGTGGTAGAGGGCTGAAGCATGGGGAAGGACCATTGTGATGCTTCTTAACTTGAGGCAGCACATGGTTCAAATGCCACACCTGTGCATTCAAAAACTAGTCTGAGAATCAATGCAAACAGATGCTGGACTGATTGACTGACTGATACTTTATACTTTGACCTTTACTCTGAGTCTCAGTGAACATTTACAGACATTCATCATGTGGCTCATGGTTCATGCTTTTTGAGCACAGATTTAGAACTAGGCTTTGAAGGAAGACTACCTTTCTATTTATTGTGTGTTATTTAAAAGCCTCTTTTCATGACACACAACACTCTCTCTCCTCTCTAACTTCTATCTTGGGAACTGGGCTCTTGTTTCAATTCAGGATCAAAACTTAGATTTGTAGAAAAAGAACACCAGCTTTCTGCTCAAAAGCATTGTTTTCAGAAAGTAAATGAGTATGAAAATAAATTGTCCACTGAATATTTACTGCCATGTCACCAGTTTTTCAGAACTTCAGCATGCAGATTCTTTGACAGTGGGGAAGATCCTCTAGAAGTGAGCAGACTTTTTAAGAAAGAGATATGTCTACAAGAATCACTGTCTTCCTTTTCTTCCTATACTGCAAAACATACAGGCATAATTTGACTTTCTTCAACTATAAATGTCTTTTTTACTTATAAAATCTTTTTGAGGACATACAGATAGAAAATTAAACATTCAGAATTTTGATTTATACCTAGATATTCCCAGGTAAATATGGATATGTTATAATTATTTATAAATGTAGGCTTGCCACATATGGTAGATTTAGTGTTGATGGTATTGTTCGTGTGAAATGGTGTTATGCTTGATAACACAACAAAATTGAAATTGAAGCAGAAGTACACTGATATTTGAGTCTCCAACTGAAACAAAAGCATCACATAATCTGACATCTCCTTTCATTGCTCTTTGCTCTTTTTTTTTCCGTGCTGATGGATTTTTCTTCTAGTCTAAAATAGAGTAATTGACTCATGTAGATAGTTTCAAAGTCAAAACATTTTAGTCAGCAACCATGATGCTTTGTAGGGTTATTAAAATTTCAGAAATGTAGGTAAGGGGTTCTTTTAGTCATTAACACATATTTTGTTGTTGGGTCACAAGACTGTAATGCACAGAGCTACTATAATTTGGAAAACCTCTAAGAAAGTGAGGCATTGAATCTAAGTAATGAAGAATCACCTTTATCATGAGAGAAAAAGATAAGCTGGTTTCTAGAGTAATACTGGAAAATGACTGCTGAATGGTACTTTTGAAAAAGTTAATTATTTCCTGTGTATTACTTTGTCTTTAGGCCTGAGTACTTGTTTTCATGATCACAGGGTCACAAGTCCTGCCAGCAAACCTGTTCCAGCATGGACTCCTCTCTCCAAGAAGCCACAGGTCTGGCCAGGAGCCTGCTCCAGCATGGGCTTCCCACAGGGTCACAGCCTTCTTTGGGCATCCCTCTGCTCTGGCATGGGATGTGGATATCTCCCATGGATCTCCATGGGCTGCAGGGATGCAGGTGCCTCACCATGGGCAGCACTGAGGGCTGCAGGGACATTTCTTCTGTGGTGCTTGGAGCACCTCCTGCCCCTCCTTCTTTGCTGTTGGTTGCTCTTCTCACAGATTCTCACTCCTCACTTCTCTGGTCACAACTCTTTCTGCACCATATTTTTTTTCCCTTCTAAACTATGTTATCCCAGGCACTACCCCTGTCACTGATGGGATCAGCTTTTACCAGTGATGTATCCATCTGGAATTGGCTTTGTCAAACCTGGGGGAAGCTTCAGGCTGCTTCTCAAAGCAGCCCACCTCATAGCCCCACTACTACCAAAACCTGGCTGCACACAACCAGTACAGTAGAGCTTAGTAGACTTATATTTTCCATCAAGTCATATCAATTACAGAAGCTTTTCTATATAGTTCCTGTTGCCTGAACACTGGAGAAGTTTTTTCCCCTCTTGTAAACACTGCCTGAAAATGATGAAGCAACTATTTGAAGTTAATGTCAAATGCTACTATAAATTAGTTATTAGGATACAAAGTTAGGGTATTGATTTTTTTTTCATCTAGTACATGTTCTTTTTATAAACAAACTTGATCATGTGCCTATTGATATATTGCAGATGTAAATTTTATTAGAAAATGGACTGGAAAGTAATAAAAGCTTTGAACAGGCAATCATTATCAGCAAATTCCATTAGTAAACTGATAAATTTCCAAACAAGTTTATTGTTTTTTAAAGAGGTTTTGATTATTCCAGAACGCTAAAATTGACTGATGCAAGATGGTCCCAAATAATTTTAAAAAATAAAGAAAAACCTTTTCAGTGTCTGGTGGGGAATGAAGAGGTTTTCATACATGTTGATTTTACATATATACTGATTCACAAGCAAAGCAGCAAGAACAAGACATGATAAGCTATAAGTAACCCAGGCAGATTCTGTGCCAAGTGCCAGTCTCTGTTTGAAGCTGGATCATGCATTCATCCTCAACAACAGTGTTTGAAAACGTCACACTGTGATGATGTCTTCAATTGCTGTTAAAATGCCAGGACTCCTTAGTCTTGTCTTAGGGAAATGAATTTATTGAGCCCTGCTGTAGAAAAATGAGATAACTGCGTACTGAAAGCAGACAGCCATTGAGACAAGAAGGAAAGAGAGTGGATGCTGATGGAAATTCCCCGTACAGACTGGGTGGGGGAGAATTATAGTCAGAGACAGCATCACTGTCTCACCTGTGCTGCCACTGCAGGTAGCAGTAGTTAATGAGGTAATGTATTCTGCAGATGCAGAACAGGATGGGAGCATTATTGCTGATTTTTCCTTCAGGCTCAGGCACCTGGTTCTGCTCTGTGTTTTCTGCAGAGTACTACCAACAGCTCACATTACAGCAGCACGGTTGTTTTGATGAATTGCTTATTGTCGTAATAAGGGAGCACACAACCTCCGTTTTGTGAGATTGCTATAAAATCAGCAGGTTTTTCTAAACCCCACACATTTCTATTTTAAATGCTTTTGTAAATCAATTTAGCTATGTCAGAGTCTCACTGAAAATGTGAAAATAACTCTTTTACAGTGAGCTAATCTTGCAAAGGGCAGTATGCTGTGATTTTACAGCCCAGTACTTTCCATTTCCCATTTCTGAGATGTGCATCTCAGCTCGAATGACAAGTATTTCTGCACGTGATTGTTAGGTGTAGTAGAGTTTACCTTACATACCTCCATGTCCTGAGGGCATGGATAGTTCTTGATGGCCTTAGCAAGGCTTGCCTAGGACCTCTCCACACCTCTGACTGCAGGTTCCATTTAAGCCTAGTCCAGGAACCACTGAGTCTCTGTCTGAGGCCTGTTGTAGGGGTGTCTGCCTCTGCTGTCATTCCTAGAAAATGGTGTGGATTTCCTGGCTTGAGCTTGCTGCTGCCTTGCTGCCTTGCCATTGCCTGATAACCACTGGGCTGTTGACAGGACCCTGTGCTGCCACCCCCCTGCCCTGCCCTCCCCTGTGTCAGTGGCACTGCACCCTTCAGGTGTAGGACTGTGGCCCCTGGCTCACCTCACCTGGAGCTATCCCTGATCTTGCTGCACCCTTGTGATGAGCTGCATTCATCCCATTGAATAAATGTTTGGTGTTGCCAGAGCTTTTGGAGCAGCTGTGTGTGTGCACTGCAAGGCTGCAGAGCTTTGGGGAGGATGCAGCTCCAAGCAGAACCTGCTTCAAACAGACACTGCTGTTGCTCAGACCCTTTACACGTGGCATTAGCAATGTGTGGCTTGTGACAAGCAGGCAGCTTCTCACTCTGTGCAGTATTTTGAAAACCTGTCAAAGAGAGATTCCCACACAAGATCCTCTGCAAGCACGTGGATTTTGCGTGTTTTCAAGTCCTGCTGTTTATAGTAGCACAGAAAATGTGTTGCTGCTCTGGCATTTGTGATTATCCCAAACTCTATTTAATGGACACTTGCTAATCTGCAGAAGTCATGTTGCTAAATCACAGAGAGATTTGAAGGCAGAGGAAAGGACCCAAAACTTCAGAAGCTCTATTGAACTCACCAAGCAGTTTCTTTTCAGTAGAATAGTCCAGAGTACTTTAGGTGCCTAAAGAAGATTGTGCTGAAGATTAGAAAATGCTCTCCCTTCCTGCCCATTGTGGGCAGTAGGCAGGAATCTTTTCTGCAAACTGATGGGGTTTGTTTCTGTACTTCTCATAACATAGAAGAATGCCTAATACATGCTGGGTACTCCAATGTGGGAAACACTGATATATCCTGATGGCAGTGGACCACTGTGTAAATAATTGATTATTTTGTAGGTCAAAGACATGAATCCAGTTGAGTTATTTCCTAAAATGACAGTTAAAATAATCTGGAAGATGGAGTCATGATAATCAAGGGCTAGTTTGGGCCAGTTAGAAAAAAAAAAAAAAAGGCTAAACTGCAGAACTAACACACCTCATGAGTATGTCTGACCTATCTGGAGCTCTCCCTGTATTTTAACCTTTCGTGGCATCCTGCATTCATGAATTTCACAGTTTTATTTTATTTTATTTTATTTTATTTTATTTTATTTTATTTATTTTATTTTCATGTTTGATCTCTACTTACTGTCTGATTATTTCCTAGTATGTTCTACAGTTATCTTTCTGTGATACATAAAGACACATCTTCCTCCCTTTTTATGTCAATAGGTATTTCCTGTGAAATCATCTTATTTCTTTTCCATGCTGAAATCTAAGTAATTTCCTGTAATATGCAAAATATTTTATGATTGTGTTCATCTTCTAGGATACTTTTTTGCAATGGCTTGTCCAGACCTTTATGAAATTTTTACAATGGAAACTGTGAGTTCAAAAAGTGATGCAGTGATTTCTTGTATGTTCTTCTCAATTTGTTCTGAAATGACCCTCAGCATCCAGTAGCTACCTGAATCCCTGACTGAGTGTTTTCCTGACATTTTCAGAGAACAATCAACAGAAGATCTCATAGTTTTTTTTTTTAGTTAAGATGGCTGAAACAGAGTCCTCAGCATCCATCAATAAAGATATTTTTTCCTTCTTGCATTACTTCTCACTTTGCTGTTCAATTTCAACAGCCATTTTTATCACTTGGTTGCTGAGGTTTGCTAAACAATATAACAACAAAAACAAGAAGAAGTTATTTATTATAGCTGGGGAAAAAAATGGCCATCAAACAATGACTTTTCAAGTGATTCTTACCTTGCAGTGATAGTTTTGCACTTAAGCCATTGTCAGAAATTGTCACTAGGTCAGCAGCTGTCATAGGACCAAGCAAGTTTTGGAGAAGTGTTTTGAGGTGTCCTTGCCAGGAATAATCACACTGCTACAAAAATATCCACAGACGTGTACAAGAGCCCTGTACTGGAAAAGGAAATACTAAAAGTTTTTCACAGCAGTTTTCAGAGGCAGCTCCTTCAATTCCGATGTAACCTTGTCTCTTTGCACAAATCTGTGGGTCCTGACTTATCAGGGCAGTAAGGGGCTCTAAAGAATTGGGATTGTTTGCCTGAAATAGCAGGAAAACAGGGCTTGTTTTTGAATCTAACCACTGCATTATTCTACAGACAGATTAAATAAATGAAACAACGAGGAAGGAATAAGGGTTTAATTAATTTCAAAGAAGATTTAATTCATGCTCTTCTTCTGTCACGTTTTCTTCCTTTCATTAATAAGCCCCCACTTCCAAAAAAAAAATCCCAGTGAAAATGTTTTCACAAAGTATTAACCTTGCTAGAATCACCTTCTGCACTGAAAGCTGTTTCCATTTAAATTTTTCTAGACATTTCAAGCATTCAGCATGAGGAAAACAGAATAAACTTCCCAGTTTAAAAAAAGTAGGTCTGTAGCAAGAGATTACAAAGAGCTGACATTTTCATAGTGTCCAGTGAAGAATATGGAAATATATAAATTAATTGTTTAAAACTTAAAAATAAAAATAATCAGTTCCATAATAAAATAGATATATTTTTGAGTTATATCTGCATTAGACAGACAAGAAGGTAATTTTTTTGTAACTTTTCTTTTCTCCTAATGCATAGAAGATGCTCCTAAGAAACCTAGGAAAAGTGGATTTGGGGACAGAAAATACTATTGAATAAAATTATTTGTGCTGGAAACAGTGTTGATACCACAGGGATATTTTAGTCACTGCTGAGCAGGGTTTGCACAGAGTCAAGGCCTTTTCTGCCTCTCACCCCACCCCACCAGGGAGAAGACTAGGGGGGATGCTCATGAAGCCAGTTTTAATTTTATCTTCCCTTTTTCATCTCTCATGGATGCTCTCTCACACACTTGAGATTTATTTTATGATGAATTACAGGATTGAAATAAGATTTGCGTCTCTGAAAATTTTGTAAACTACAATCTGTAAATATCTAATTGCTTTGTTTCCTCTGCCCTAAAAGCATTTACTGTGCTTATCAGTGAAATGCTGAAGTAGAATTTTTGAATAAATTCTCCTGTTCTTACAGCAATTGAAGATTTTTTCAGTTCTGAAATTTCCTTTTGCAATAATTTTATTCTTTTTATACTTATAGGTCTTCTCTCAGCATCATCTTCCCAGTATATCAATTATGCCTTTACATAACATGCAGAACTCCTAAACATCTGTAATCTAAGGTTGCTGTTACTTTGGGAGGAAAGAGGGAAGTTAGGTACATGGGTAATACAGATAATATTTTTTTTTTCTTTTTTTTCATTTCAGCCAGCACATTAGGCCAGTCATTAAACATGCAAACCATGCAGTGGTTTCTGGATTACTTCTTTTAATGAAATAATTATGTCTTGTCTTCACAAAAAATGAAAATGGCATGTAGACATAGGCTATTTGTGAAATACATTACTACACTGCTGGAGCAAGGCTAGAAGAAAGAGATTTAAGAATATATCTTACACTTCTGTGGAAGCATTGTACTGTGTGAAATAGAGGTTTTCTTAGCACTCCTGTAGCTAACCTTTCAGTAAAATATCTGTTGAATTAGGCTAGATATTTTCTGCAACAAAGACTTGCATGAATATTTCTCTTTGTAGCAGAGATCCTTTTCCTGGGGCAACACGTTAAAAATAATTAAATGATTTGCAGGATTTTATTCTGATTTCTTTTTTCCCCCCGACCTAAACTTATGGAGGTTCCTCAGAAACCTCCAGGAAACTAACACTTGGTCTACATCTTGTAAAGAAAAATTGTCCCATTTAGGAAAATCTATGCACTTGAATAGTTTGAAATGGCTTTTTGAGGTGTCATGGTATACCTTTCAATTTATTTCTGCTTATTCGTCACTGTCCACAAATTCTTGACTTCATCAGCATCTCCAAGGGGAGGAAAGAAGAAGTTTCAAGAGACAAAGCCCCTTCCCCTTAGCACAGGAGGCAGTGCACGTGCAGGTGGCTCTGGTCCCTGGCCTTACACCCAGCCGTGTTTCTCCAGAGTTCCTGGGATGTTGCAGCACTCAGGAAGTGGGTGCACCCTCTATATTTGCATTGTGCACTGCAACTCTCTCCCTAGGAACTGATCTATACACACAACTCCCAGACCTACTACACTCTCTGCTTTATTTTTTTTTTTTTCCCAGTTTATTCTGAGTCATCCTGCGGCTATTAACAGAACAGAATCTAGCAGATGACTTTTTCTTCAAGATTAAGGAGCACAACTAACATATTTAGATCGTTAATAAGATTATTTTCTTCAGTTTAGAGTTATCTTCCACAGCTTTTGCATTTTATTGGGAGTCATTTTTGACCTTAGATTACTTTCACTTGGTAATAGTAAGGATTAAAAAGCAAGTGGAAGCTGCTGACTGTATTTTCCTCTGAGCTTGTACTTAAAAATTTAGCAGATGTTCTGGAATATACAGTCGAGTGTCTTGTCTGGATCAATTCTTTCAATTCCAGGATCAGATAAAGTGTAGAAGATGTGTCACTTGAATTACGATAATATTGTATTTTTCTACCTGAGTTGTTGTTTTGGTTTTTTAAAATCCAATTTACACAGTAAAATTTGCATAAAAGTATTGACACTCTTCTGGAAATCCATTAAAAGAGTGTTTCTGATCAAGTCAAGTACTGAAGTGTCCCAATATAGAAAGTGTTGGGATACCATGGTGATTGTATCTATAAAAATCTATGCCCTGTCAAATTTCAGGGATTAAGAGCAAACACACTCTGCAGTATACCTTGGGAAAAATCATTAGTAGGAAAAAAAAGACTACAGCACATAAGTACTGTGATTTTGTTTGCATGTCTGAACTCAAACTACCATGTTAGCTGTCTTGAGTGTCTCTAGAGTTTGACAGCAGAAACCAAGAGCTGAACAGAAACTCCAACAAACTATAGTAATTTATGGAAGATGTATAGTGCAGTGCTGGAGATTAAGGCTAATTTTTTCATAGTGTCTAATCTTTCATTTTATCAAGATTCATTGCTATGAAACTCAATGAACTCCTCAAACCAAAATGAAGTGTG
Organism: Urocynchramus pylzowi; assembly: GCA_013397555.1. Lineage (NCBI taxonomy): Eukaryota > Metazoa > Chordata > Aves > Passeriformes > Fringillidae > Urocynchramus > Urocynchramus pylzowi. Next base: position 207,417 of record VZRH01001118.1, on the reverse strand, counting down.
GCAGCTGCAAGAAAGCCCTGGCCTATAAACTGAAGCTCCCTGCTACCAGTGAGCTGACCTGATCAGGGCCATATAAAATTTAGATATGGGTTCCCCTCTTTCCATCATGTAAACCAAAAGCTTGTTCCAGAAGCTCACTACTCTCATAACAGAATCATAATTTTCAACCTGAATTTATTTCTGTCTAGTTTGCATATTTTTTGTGTTAGTCTCTCTTGCAGTTTATGTGATTCTTCTACCTCCACACTGGTTCTCTTTCCATCTGACACCATCCTACTTCATCTTCCTACACCTTCCTTCATTCCTTCGTTCTGTAAAAAAGTCACTTGTAATTCCTTTCCACATCACAGCCTTCATTTTGGTAAACTGAGCAAGTCATGGTCTTTGAGTGCTGTCTGTGAAGACAACCTTTCTCATTTCCCTGTTCATGCTAGGAAATTTTCTCTCCTGCTTTTGCAATTTCAACTCCTCTTCTTTTTGTGTGAGGATAGCTAGAACTTTATAGAGGTTCCAGATGAAATCTCATGAGTACATTATACAACGGCATTAATATTTCCTAAGCCTCTGCAAATACTTTTATTGATACAGTCCAATTGTACCACTGTACAATTTTTAATATTTTTTTTTTAAAATTTAATGTCATATCTCTTGGGTGAAAGAGATTGTAACATCTGTCTTTTACTGCCATTTGTGTTATGTCCAGTTCAGTAGGTGCTTAGGCCCTACTGTAAAGTTTAATAATAAATTTTATTAATAGTATCAATGAAATGCATCTCTCATTACTTGAGAATGTTGGTGATATGCTTTATTAATGCTTGGTTTCCTCATTTCTCTCTGTATTTTGAGTTGACTTGCTTCTTTCTGCATGTGTTCATTTTTACTTCTCTGCTGTGGCTACCCTTCAGGAAATACAAAACAGTTTACAAATCTTACCGTTGCATATTTAAATCTTGTTGCAATGTAACTGTGAAGGTTACTCTCCACATAATAAAGTGTACAGACTTTTTACAGGGACTGTATAAACAGCAGTCAGCATTATAGTACATTAGAAATAGAATTGTAGAACTGTAGAATCATTTAGGCAGGAAAAGACCTTTAAGTTCATGAAGTTCAACCATCAACTGAGCAGTACCACCATGTTCACCACTAAACCATGTCCTCAAGTGTCATATTTGAACACTTCCAAGAGTGGTAAATACACCACTACTCTCTACAGTCTGTTCCAATGCTCGACAACCTTTTGCGCGAAAAAATTTTTCCTCTTACCTAATTTAAATATCCCGAGGTGCAACTTGAGGCCATTTCCTCTCATCCTATTACTTGCTACCTGTGACAAAAGACTGACCCCCACATGTCTATGACCTCCTTTCAGGTACTTGCAGAAAGCATAAGGTCCTCCTTTCATCTCCTATCATGGCTAACACCCCCAGCTCCCTCAGCTGCTCCTCACAGGCCTTGTGCTCCAGACCCTTCCCCAGCTCCGTTGCCCTTCTCTGGACACGCTCCAGCCCCTCAATGTCTTTCTTGCACTGAGGGGCCCAGAGCTGAGCACAGGATTGGAGCTGTGGCCTCAGCAGTGCTGAGTGCAGGGGGACGGTCACTGCTCTGCTCCTGCTGGCCACACCGGGGCTGCTCCAGGCCAGGATGCCATTTGCCTTAATAAAAACAATATTAATAATAAATTGTAATGAGGGTGCTATTTTGATGGCAAAATATTTATTAGATCAAATATAATTTAATTTATGCAATGACTCATAAAGAAAACTGTAAATATTGTTATATAGACTGTGTAGACTGCAACAGTATACAAAAAGGAAAACAGAGTGAGAAGAAAGTCAGAATCTTACTAGACTTTCTGATGTTATAAAGCAGACTTTTATTGTATATAAAGTGTGCTTTTATGACTTTAAATTCAGGATGATTGAAGACTGAGACATATAAATGCATACATTTCATTTTATACAGCCATAGCAGTGTGATTTAATGATTGTAAGTTGCATAAAGTATTTCTTAGTTTACTTAATATATGTTATGTACAAAGAATGCATTTACCTAACTTGAAAAGAAATAAGTCTCAAAATCTATTGCTACATTTAACATTTTAATCACCATTGTTTCTAGAACCTTACACTGTCCTAACCCTAGCAGAGCAGGGACCTCATTTTTAGGGAACTAAGCGGAAGAAAGATCAAGGCTGGAGTCCATCCGATATGAATCCTGTTCTTGCCCTGGCAAGGCTGAAGAACTGAACGTTGCTGACTGCACAGGGTTCCTCAGAAAAGAACACAGAATCATGAATGGGTTTGGGTTGGAAGAAACCTAAAATAATTTGTCCCAAACCCCCTGCTATGGGCAGGGACACCGTCCATTAGACCAGGTTGCTCAAAGACTCAGCCAACCTGGACTTGAATCCTGCCAGGGATGAGGCCTCCACAACTTCTCTGGGCAACCTGATCCAGTATTTCACTACCCTCTGAGTAAATTATTCCTAACATCTTTCTTTGTTTATAACATTACCCATTGTCCTATCTCTATCTGTCCATGTAAAAAGTCACTCTCCCTCTATTTTATTAGCCACCTTCAGGTGCTGTAAAGCCACAATCAGGTGTTGTTGGAGTGTTCTTCCCTCTGTACTAAACAATTCCAGCTGTCTCAACCTGTCTTCACAGGAGAGGTCTCGTAGGTGACTCCAGCAGGTCCCTGTCCTCCCTGTGCTGGGGCCCAGAGCTGATGCAGCCATGCAGGTGGGGTCTGAGCAGAGCAGAGGGGCAGAATCCCCTCCCTGGCCCTGCTGCCCACCCTTGGATGCAGCCCAGGACACCTTTGGCTTTCTGGGCTGTGGGAGCACACTGACAGCTCATGTCCAGGCTGTCAGCCACTGGCAACCTCAAGTCCTTCTCTGCAAGGTCTCAAAGAGTTCTTCTTCTATTCTCTAGTCATCACTAGACATGCTATTTGATTACTTCTATTAATGATGTTAATGAAAACCTTCTGCAGTACTTCTGAACTTTGGAGAAAGCAATTTACAATTTTCAATTTTTTAAAAATCATGGCTAGTGAGGCTACTTGGTGGACCATTACAAATATTGGTCAGTTAAATTTTCTACCTACAAGTTTGTTCTTGGAAACAATGTGACTCTGTTTACTGACAGTGTTAAAACTCTTAAAAATGAAAAACGGAAATCTTGTGGCCACAGATAAGTGATTACAGTGAATTTTGAATGAATCTCTGGTTTATTTATGAAAAAGCTACATGTGTAGCTTTTTCATCTTAGAAGTACAATGAAAGCAGTCTCAGGGGAGCTGCCTTATTGTTTGGTTTTGTATAATGCATAGCACAGAAGGATCTCTATAGAACTGCCCAAATGGCCTGGATTGTTGCCTGGACCAGGAATAAGTTGGCAGAAAAGAATATTTTCTATTCATTTTTTGCCCTTTGTCAACCAGCATGGTGGTGTCTTTAAAAGCATGTCTTTGAAGAATATGTCCTATGTATTTAAAAAAATTGTTGTAGGGGAAAGAGGAAAAAAACCCCAACTTAGTCACTACATAACTGAAAAAGAAGATCCAAATTCAACACAGAGACATATAAACCAGTACTTTGTCATAAATATAGTAGTTGCAGTCATTGCTGTGGTGATCTGGGGTCATCATCCCAATATTTTATTCCAATGTTCACCTATGAAATTTAGAGGTGTAATTAAACAATAGTCCAATTCACGTCAGACTGATCTTGAACGATAAATATCTGAAAATATGTAATTTCACAGGTTGCATGTATGAGAACTACAAAAACACAAAGTAAATCCAAATTTTATTCTGGAATATGTCACTTGAATGATGTTTAGAGAAAGAGTGGCTATGGCTGCTATGTGCCCAGAGTAGAGTCTGACTGGAAAAAATATTTGGTAAGAGGATGTTTTGAGTTGTCAGAACATAAAGGGATTTTCTTCTTATCATTCCAGATTTGGGTATTTTTACAGTACTGTGTCTGGGCTGTACTGTATGGTAGATCCTGAACTTGACAGCAGAATCCACCTCAGAGGAATTGAACACTGCTCTGGAACCATAGTATCATTGCCTTTCACTTAATACAGATATTCTTAAATTTGCAGCCAGTAAGAACAAAAAACCATACAGGGAGAGTGAAGGCAAAATTTCCTAGCACTCTGAAAAAATGCAATTTGAGTTGGCTGTTAGATCAATCTGATTTGGAATGAAATAGCAACATGATCAACCCATCATATGTGAAGGAAGCTTGTATTTCTTCTCAAACATAATACTCTCAGGACACATTTGGCCTTGCATGAGCTTAGGGGCTTTACTTATTCCAGGTATAATAATCCTTATAGAGTTAATTTTTAAATATGTATTAAATTTTTACATGCCCTGTTAGAAGACAAACAAAATTTTTCTGTGGTAGATGTTATTCCATTTTCTGGCACTACAGCAAATTTCTCTGCAAGCTGTTTCTTCATCATTTTTCTTCATTTTGTTTATATAAAATAGGTGTAACATTTTCCAATGTTGCTAAATTACTCTAATGAATCTGATTCATGATGAGCAAATTCATAAGCATCTCAACATATCTTTTTACAAGTAAAAAGTTTTTAAGACCTCTGTATGCCCATATCCAATATAGAATTTCAGCATGTGAACTACCTTAAGTGGCTTCAAAAGCTGACCACTCTAATATGCATTCCTGAAGCCAGTTACAGAATACCATTTTCTCTGAAGGGCAAAAATTCAGAGAATGACAATTACATGACCCCTTGCAACAAAAGCCTATGTGCTAACACACACTGTTGACTTATGGAATATTAGGTAATAGGGATTTTGACTGAAAATGGGGAAAATATTTCTGAGAGGAGGAGAAATATTTAACTTTTAGAGTCAAGCATGTGATATTGAGTCATAGAGAGCTTTTTCTTTGACAGTGCACATTAACTGAGTATAATAGAATTCAGCTCAGCCAGACAAAAAAAGAACTAGACAGAAAGAGGAGTTAGATAACATAGCTGGCCAAAATGTTTGGATATAGCAAACATAATCCTTTGTACAAGACAGGCTTTATAACAAGTCCTGTTCAGTATGAACTTACTAGAAAGATGAAAAGCAATGAGAAAGTTGAATGTGTGTTGTCTGTGAATGCAGCTTTCAAAACTCTGAAGATTCAAAAAGGGATGAAGAGTACAGTTTGATAATGAAATGTGGAAAAAGAAAATTTCCTAGCAAAGAAGGTTAAAATTGATTCATTACATTTGTATTGCATTTCAGCAAGTAGGAATTAATGTCCAGAGAGATATAAAACTATGCAATAGCTGTGAAAACACAACTGCCTTCAGTTCTTCATGAGATTGACACTGTAACTTTGTTGCTATTGAAATGAGAGAAAATGATCTGATTGAAAAATCCATGAGAATTTTTCTGTAATATTTGTCAACAGCTTTTCTATATTGTTAAATGTCTTCATTATATTATGACCTCAATACAGCTTGCACAAAAGTGAAGCTTCATCGAAGCAAGTACTTTGTGAAGAACATTTTTTTGTCATTAATACGATCTTGTTTGGATGTTTGACTAAAAAAAATTAATGAAGAAGTAATCTTTAAACATGTGTATATCACCAAAGAATGAAAGAAATTTCAAAATCCTAAGTCCAAGGCATATGAAGTAGTGATTGTTGTGCTAGTTAACTCAGAGCTCAGTAGATATTCAAGGCACACACTGGCTGTCAGTGAAATGATCTGGCTGCTTCCTTCCTTGGGATTAATACACAGCCAAGGGAGGCTATCAGTCACCATAAAGTACGTGGTTCAGAAGTTTTCCAAATGAACAGCAATCAGATGAAACACTTCATACTTACAACACTTTAAACTGCTAAGTTATAAACTAAAATTATTTCATATATTCAGGAAAACATTAAGGATATAAACTTAAAGTCAAGGATCAATGTTTCTTAAGAGTGATCAGTCATCTCAGTTTCATTTCATGGCCACATCACTATCAATCAGGAATTCACCCTGCACAAACTCAGGTCATGCCATAAGATCATCAAAGACTGGGGTAATGAAACTGAAGGAAAAAAAAGCTTACAAAAAAGTAGATGTGATAAGACACAGCAATAGCTGAAAAGGTATGAAGCAAAAAAAGTCTACTCTTTTAGTGAAAAATGTAGGCCTATTACAAGAAAAGTCATCATCGCTGTCTGTAATTAGACATATATTTAGCTAGGTTACCAGACACTTCCCATTATCTTTTGTCATTTGTGTTGAAACTTTAATCACTGGGCTGGAATTCTCTACACCATGACAGTAGCTTTAGGCCATATAGATTTGTATCTTCCTTAAATGTCAGGTAACACCACTGGAGAGTTTCTTTAAATAAAAACAAGTGGGAGAAAAGAAGCAGTATTTTTTATTATGTTTTAAAAAATCAGAACTACTGGTTTTAAGAACTGCTGAAGTTTTGCAGCTTAGACTTGAAAGCTGTTATATTAGATGGAGCCTCCTTTGGTTGAGGATTACTCTGGGTAGATTACCAGCATAGGAAAGATTTAAGACTAAAAAAGCAAAAGTTCTTTCAAAACTTCCTTCTGAGATAGGTGGGAATAGAGATTTCTTTAAATATGGTAAGGGGTCCCTGAAACTAGTTTACACTGGGTAATGTTTTTTTCCTTCCAGCATGAATTGAATACCTGGAGGAATTTCTGCAGAAGTTTCTCCTCAGAGCCAAGGAGAGCAAAGCATGAAAGAGAATATGACCAGGTTTCATATAGCATTCACAACTGTGAAATGTAAGACAAAACACACCATCTCTCTCAGTTCTTTGATAAAGATGTTTCAGGACTGAATAGAGGGTTCCATTTATCATGTCCGAAAATACGTGTCTGAAGAGTGAGGGGAAGAGAACAGAGAGGATAAAGTTTTCAGTGGCTTGTCTGGATAAAGTTTTATTTTCATGTCTGAAATTGGTTTTGATAAGAAACATGGGATTTATTGGAGATTTTAGATTTAAATTAGCTGATGTACAATTTTTTTTCACATTCTTTTAATGATATATGGGACCTTACAAGATTTTAAAGTTGTGTATTGATTATCACAGAGAAGAGGAAACTTATACTGAAATAGCAATATTCTCTTTCTGAATAGGGACAGTGCATGAAACTTGGAAAGGATAATGAATAGCAGAGGTATTAATGTCACAGAAAAGTCATCCAAGTTGAATTAAAGCAGGAACTCCATCTGTATCTGAGTTGGGAGGAAGCAGAATAAAGGAAGATGCTGTGAAGTGAGCATGAGATGGGGACATGTGGTCAAAAGCCTTTTGACTTGAAAGTACCCCAGGAAGTACATTTTGCATGTCCTCAAATATGTTGTAATTGCATATTTCAGTTTCACTTGTAACCTCTTTATTCCCAAACTCATAATCATTCCTGTCCTAACCTTTTCCTAAAACCTTTATAAATACACCGGGGCTTAGCTGTACTGAACAGCCTAATGCCATAGGACAAGACTGATGAGGAGGAAAACAGAGATCTGAAGACAAAGTGTTGCAAGAAAACAGCAGATGAATATACAGAAGGAAATACTGTCATTCTGGAGATAACAGCTTCAAAGAAGGGTTTGTAGAGCTCAGAGTCAGGAAAAGATGTTGACTGAAATACACTGAGCCACAGTCTGCAGAGAAATGTCTGGATGCTTGAGGCACTAAGAACATGGAGGTCAGGAAGGGAAAGGCTTTGCTTTGTGTGATCTCTTCTGAGGTTGCTTACAGACGTTGCTCCGAATTCCAAGGGTGCAGTACACTTGTTTCTCTATTAAACTAAATGAATTGGTCAAGTTGCTGACAAAGAGGATCCCTGATACCTATTTTCAAAATCAAAGCATTTGCAATAGATGAAAAGAGTAATTTTATCATAGGCTTTGGGCAGTTTTGTTCTTCAGCTATGAAATGAAACTTCCTACAATTCTACAATCTAAACTCACAGGTATTCTGTGAAGCTAAATTGGCTAATACCTTTGAAGTACTTACATGGTGAAAAAACCAGGAAGAAAATAATTGTTTGTAATACAAATTCTGAAAAGAACTTGGTTAAACAGACATATGAACACACATTGGGTTGACAGATCAAAGCAGTTATTGAGAAGATATTAATGAAGAAGGAACTGTGAGAAAAACAAATGAAAAAGATCTGTGTCAGGTCTGCAGCAAAAGTAAGCACAAAGAGATGAATTAAGAAGACATATCTATAGTTATAGTTACATCCCCTATTCTATTCTATTGAATTTAAAGCACAAGTACTTAAAAACACGAAAGTCCGTCTCTCTCGCTCTCTCTTTTCTTTTTTTTTTTTTTTTTTTTTTTTTTTTTTTTTTTTGTGTTGGTTGTATA
>VZRH01001118.1:109296-198935 GCA_013397555.1 Urocynchramus pylzowi | reverse complement strand
AGATCTTTTTTTTTTTTTTTTTTTTTTTTTTTTTTTTTTTTTGTGTGTGTGTGGAATCAAATGCTTTTCTGGAAGCAAACTCCAAAATTGCATCTAGTAATAAAAATTGAATGAGAGATAATCTGCTCCCCAGAAAACAGCAGAACAGGTGGAGATGCCCAAAGGAAGCTGCAGTGGTGGGGAAGAGCTGCAAGTGTCAGAAATGAAGGAGTGAAGTTGAACCTGGGAAGAAGAGGAAGTGGAAGGGTTTGGGGCATTTTTTCTGGGTTTGGGGGTGTAGGGTTTTTTTGTGTTTGTTTAGTTTTGGGGTGGGATTTTTTTGGTTGGTTTTTTTGGTTGGCTGGTTAGTTGGTTGGTTGGGGGTTGGGGTTTTTTTTGTTTATTCCTTTTTTCCTCAGTATCATTCTCTCTTTGTAATTAGNGAAGAAGAGGAAGTGGAAGGGTTTGGGGCATTTTTTCTGGGTTTGGGGGTGTAGGGTTTTTTTGTGTTTGTTTAGTTTTGGGGTGGGATTTTTTGGTTGGTTTTTTTGGTTGGCTGGTTAGTTGGTTGGTTGGGGGTTGGGGTTTTTTTTGTTTATTCCTTTTTTCCTCAGTATCATTCTCTCTTTGTAATTAGCAATAGATTAATTTAATCTTTTCCAAGCTGAGTCTGCTTTGCCTTTAATGATAATTAGTGGGTGATGTCTGTGTTGTTATCTCAGCCCTAATTTTCTCCCCTTGTTCTGTTGAGGAGGGGGAACAAGGAGTGGTTTGGTGGGCACCTGACAGCCAGCAAAGATCAACCCACCACAAGAGCACTGGGCCTTTCCTCTCCAAGAAGGGATTGATTTTGCCTAATACAACTTTGGAAAGATGTGGTCTGAGTTACAGAAACAAAATATTTTTTCTTGAAATGTCAAAAATGCTGAAACATCTGCTGTGTAGGTATTGTATCTACTGAGATCAGAAATGTGGATCTACCGTGGAACGGAAAAACTCTAGAAAATCAACATCTGCATTCTGTCTTTTGAAAGCAGGCAAATTACAAATGAATGCATATAGTACTACTGAGTAAATTATTGAAAATAGCCATAGCTTAATGTAAAGGCAGCTTAGGAGCAAGACATACTACTTTTACACAGTATTCCACACCTGGTTGAATTTCTTCCTCTGTTGTTTGCCAGATACCAGTGAGTAGGTCTGCCCATTTTCTTGAGAATGAAAACTGCTTTGTGAAAATTTAGAACCAAGTGTGAGATATGTTTACAATAAATGGAATAATTTAGCTGTCACATTGATAAAATGATAGCAGAGTATGTGGATGCAACATCACAAATACTACTTTAGCATTTTATTCAGACACTAGATTTTCACAGTTTGCAGAAACAGGAATAGAACAAATTGATGTCAAAAGTTTCCCAGAACCTCTAGAGGGATGGATTGCTGTTGCTAGCATATTAAGGAAAACATATCAGAATCAAGAAGCAGTCTCTCTGTATGGTGGATGAAATGTTACAAAAGAAGGCTGCAAAATATCTCCATCTAAGGTGGCCACCACCCGTAATAATGCATTATTAGCAATGAAAAAAGATAGAATTTTTAAAGGTGGATAAATTAATGCTTTCCATTCTGATAGAAGCTTTTAGATGGAACACTTTACAGCTTTCTGATGAAGGGAATAGTACTTACAGGTGTATAGGAGCATACCCAGTCTATATTAGCTAAATTGCAGGCACGATGTTAAAAATTGCTCCAAGAGGGAGAGAAAATGTAGTTTGATGCATTGTGAGAGATATATTTAGTCCTAATGTTTTATATGAATTTGCTAGCTTTTGAGTGGTGGTCATAGAAAATGATTTTTGGGAGTGCAGAGCAGTCAGTCAGAAATAAGGATCAGAGATGTCTGAGAAGAAAAATTCTCCATTGATGGCAAATTTTGTCACTGTTAGGTCTCTCTCACTTCTTCTAAATACTCTCTGCAAGAGAAAAAATCCTATTCTTTGAAAACATTTTCTGCTATGCTTTACATTTAACTCTTCTGAGTGAGGCTAGTGAAGTTTACCATAAAAAAAACCCAGGATATTATTCTATCCCATTTTTTTTTGTGGCGGTGGTGTTTTTGTGTTGTTGTTTATTTGGTTGGTTTGGGGTTTTTTAGTTTGTTTGTTTGTTTGGGGATTTTGGGGTTTTTTTTCCCTGCTCAGATGATATGGAAAGCCTGCAGAAAAGTGCTAATGGATGTTGAATATGTATTTCCTTTTCCAGGTGCAGGGACCACAAAAAACATCTATCCTGTCCTGTGAACAATGTATTACAAGGGGTGTCTGTTTCTATATATAATAATATTTGATAATAGAAGACTTAAAAAGTGCCTGCATATGTTCTTATAAAACTATGTGTTCCATTTAGTTTGCTTTCTTTGCTATATTATCTTCAGCCTTTTAATTTAATTTTGTCTCCATCTTGAACAAAAGAATTCTGGGATAGAGTAAAGAATCCTTTGGTAGTTACAGTTCAGGACCTGTTGGCTCTCCTGATCAATACAGGTATTGGACAAGTAAGCTCACAGAACCACAGGATGGGTCAGGTTGGAAAGGACCACAGTGGGTCCTCTGGTCCAACCTCCCTGCTCAAGCAGGGCCATCCTAGACCACAAGGCACAGGGTTTTGTCCAGGTGATTATTGATTATCTCCAGTGAGGGAGACTCTGCAATCTCTCTTGGCAATCTCTTCCTGTGTTTGGTCACCCACAGAGTAAAAAAGTTCTTCCTCATGTTCAGGTGGAATTTCTGTGCATCTGTTTCTACACATTCCCTCTTGTCCCAATTGCTTGGTACCACTGAGGAGACCCTGGTCCATCCTCCCTGCACCCACCCTTTGGATACTTGTATACATCAATGAGGTCCCTTTCATCTCTCCTTAAGGCTGAGCAGGCCCAGCTCCCTCAGCCTGTCCTCATAACTGAGGTGCTCCAGTCCCTTCATCATCTTTGTTACCCTCTGCTAGACATGCTCCAGGAACTCTATGTCTTTCTTGTCCTGAGGAGCCCAGCCCTGGACACAGCAGTCCAGATGTGCCTCACCAGGGCTGAGCAGAGGGACAGGTTCACCTCCTCTGACCTGCTGGCACTGCTCTTCCTGATGCACCCCAGGATCCCACTGGCTTTCTGGGCCACGAGGCCACTGCTGGCTCAGGGACAGCTTGCTGTCCACCAGGACCCCCAGGTCCTCCTCCACAGAGCTGCTTTCCAGCAGGTCAGCCCCAGCCTGTGCTGGTGCCTGGGGTTATTCTTCTCCAGGTGCAGGACCCTGCATTTGCCTTTGCTGAACTGCATTAGCTTGCCCTCTGCTCAACTCTCAAGTCTGCCCAGGTTAAATTTCATGTGCTGTCACATGCAGACATTGCAGTGTTCAAACCTCAAGGGTAAGTCAGCCCCAACCCATTGAAATCTCACTGCACCAACAGAAATTGTTTTATGATAGAAAGGTCACTGACAGGTATATGCTTCTTCACAGGCTCCAGAAAGACTGTTATGTTATAATATCATGTTACTAAATTTATTTCTTTTTTTGTCAAACAAGCCCAGTAATGGTAAACTTTAGCTCAAAGAAACTAAGCAACTGCAAAGGGATCAAAACAGTCCAGACAAATTCTTCAGTTGTCTTCCCAGGAAATTCTTGTTTACTTAGTTCATCACAGAAGTGGTTGGCTGCCATGTGCATCACATAGGTGAAAGTACTGATTGTGGTGCTCTAGGCTAAATAAACACAAGCATAGAGCAGAATGTCACCAGCAGAAAAGATAGAATTCAACTTTCTTTTGACATGGAATCAAGTGTTAGGAAATAGCTGATGAAAGGATAATTGAAAAATAAGAGGGATATATTCTGGTGCAGCAGTGGGAAGAAATACTTTTCTTTTTCCTCTGCAAGAAGTAATAAAAGATATTTCATAAATATACCACTACAGCAAAAGGATAAACCCAAGATCTTTTATAAATAAAAATAATTTCAAGATAGCAGACATGATAGAAGAATTTGGAGAGTATATTTGCCTTGAGTGTCTGAAATACAAATAGATCTTGCAATTCTTTTACCAGGGTAGTTTAAATCCTTCATCTTGGCCCTATTGGTCATTTTGGGGTGGTGTTTTCAGCCTCTCCTTAAGCTGCACAAATGTTCTCTGCAGCAGAGGTTTGTTCAGTTACTGAGCTGAACCCATTGGACCAATCCTACTGCAAGCCCTGTCCCTAAAGTAGGAGCTTTGGATAACTTTGAAATTTGTATCAATTATTTTTTAAGCAGAAACAGAAAAGACATTGACATTACAATAAGTAATTGACATTGTCCCTCTGAAAGTGAAGTTTCAATCTTTCAATTCAAGTGACTAGAACAGCCACTACAGGCAAGAATTTTAGTTTTACTTGTTCTACAGATGGACTTTAAATAGAATCAGAGTGCCATGCATTAGTAAAAAAATATCTTTATGACATCACACAAGTCCATATTTGACTACATAGCAAACAACATTAAATAAGAGAAACACCTCATTATGTGGAAGTTTTATTCTACTGTATTTTCATGAAATGAAGGCATTATTTTACTTGCCTTTACTCAGATGCCTCTGTTATTATTATTGTTTAAACTGTTTCTAAGCCAAAAATGGTAGAATCTGAGACAAACAAGAAATAACTAAATCAAAAGAAAAAAATATATAAAAGAAAACTTCCACTCAACGTTGTCTTAATTATGTTTTTGCTAACAGTAGAGACAATTTTACCACTCAGTTTAAAGGAATCAGGATTAGGAATAGTTTAAGAGTCCTTGAAAATCCCAGGTTATGGACACTAGAACTGATTCCTACCCAGATCAATAAAGATATGTTTTTTAGGGAATATGCAGCAAATCAGGAAATAAACACTCAAAAATATCCGCTGAAGTCTGTAACATTCCTCAGAGATGGAATTTATGGGGAAAAAAAAAAGAAATATTAATTACACAAAGAATTACATTTTATTAGAGTGCACAAATACATTCTGTTTGCTACATGTTAAATCCTTGGTAAAATGCAATGTATCAAAACCAGAAGTGCTGATTTGCAAGAGAATTTTTTTTTTTTCCCCCTCATAACACTCTTCCCTTCTCTTTAGCAGCCTATTTGGCTGCATATTGTATTTTGGTTTTTTCCTTGCCTTTTTGATTCCCTGGATTGGAATAAAATAAAGTCACTCCATGCTGTACTAGAATGCTGAGCTCCATGGACTATTTCAGCAGTCTATCTTTGATGCCCTATTTACATAATAGTGCCATCAATTGCTCTAATTGCTTGATCCTGTTGCATCCATTTTAGGTTTAGCAAGTTAAGGTTTTATCCCCCATTCATAATAATTCAATTCAGTTCATTTAATTTGTTACACTAAGGGCTCAGTGTGTTCTTAATGCACGTAAAATGCCTTGGTATATTATGTCTGATGCATTCTCAGGGATTATTTAATTCAGTGAGTCATGTTAGTTTTCAGACTATTGCCATTGTGATAAGGCAGGTCATCACAGAGATGGCTGGGGTGGATCCTTAGAGATCAAGCTAAGAGTAGGTCAGCAGGTGGTGTGTAACACATCCCGTGATGTGATGGCTGTGTTTCAAAAGCAGGTTGTTGGTAACTGACTCCTCACAGAAATGAAACAGAAACAGGAGCTGTACAGGCACTGAGGACCTCTGAAGATCACTGGAAACCAAATGCTATTGGGAGCCTGTCCAACCCAATGTAGACTTTGTAAATAAATTCCCTCAAAACAGTGTTTTTCACACCTTTTGGCATCAAGAAAAACCTGTCCATCCTCCCTGGATGGATTAATTTCATTTTTGGTAGGAGCCACTGCAAGCTGTAGCTATAGCTAAGGACATTCACCAGAAAATTAAAATTATTGTAGCAGCTTTTAAAGCCAGTTTTGTACTTTGGAAAAATAGATGCTGTGGCATCTGATAGGGGATACATCAGAGAAATTTTTAGTAACATTTGTTCCATGAAGATAACAGTAGCACGGCACTTCCTAGTCTAATTGCATTTGTGATATATATATATAAAGCCAGTGTGTATTTATAGAACTTACACAATGGCATTCTGCCCTCCCTCTTGATGTTTTATCTTTAACCAATGAAGTCTTCTCTGCAGCAAAATTTCCCAGAAAAAAAAATTAAATCTAGTTTTTCAGTTCTGAACTAAATAATAGAAACCAACTTCCCCACCTGCTGTGGCTGGCTGAATGCAGAGAGAAAAGCAGTGCTAATTCAAAACAAAATCACACAGGGAAGATCCATTCACAGCTATTATCATATTCTGCTTGCTTTCCACAAGGAACTAAAAACATATGTCTGAAGCAAATTTTCTTTCCGAGGGGGTGCCTTTGTAAATGCAGTTATATTGGGATCACACCTGCTATTCAGTGAGCAAACATGTACTCTGATCTCCCATGGATCTTGCCTTCCACCATGGCTTCCAAAATATCTGGGGTGTGTGTAAACCCTGCATATTACTAAATCCTCACTAGGGCATGTCAGATGAAATAAATAATCCGTTTGTAATGCTAGAAATCTCTGCTTGCTAGCATTAAGCTATGACTATCTCGTATAAAGAAGCTGATTTTCCACAGTTTTTGTATCCATTTTCAAATAACTGCATTACCTCACATTTCCACGTGAGGCAAGAACTCACAGATGCTGATTTATAAACACTGTGACATTCAGAATAAAAGGTAAGAGTACTGCTACTGACCCAAATGACAATATTTCTGATTTCTTTGAAGTCCAGCTCAATTATTTTAAGGATCAATGGCCCCATTCACACTAGAGAGAAAGTGCAGCTGGACATCATGATAATTTTTAACTCTCTGTCTTTTCCATAATAAGTGTGGCAAATCATAAGATAACTTTGACTTTTCACCCGATCCTCCAAAGCATTCTTCAGGCCTCTTAGAAGTTAAATTCTTCTTACTTAGACTTGAAATAGATGACTTTATTATCTCTTTTGTATATCTTTCAAACCTCAGATTTGACCCCAAAAGTACAGAACTGCAGAAGTGTGTGTTTTCATGGAGATAATGCCTATTAACCTCACAATTTTACCCCAGAAGATTTAGTTCCTGCTTTTTTTGAAATCATGAAAAGCTTTGATTATTGTCTGGAAAGATGAGATTTCACCTTGTATCTAAGTTCTCAAGGATGACAAAAGGTCTTGTAAAATTTTTTCATGAGTATGTCTTTAATGAAGTATCCACATATCTATAACCTTTTCCTACATCTTCCAGAAAGCGTGGCTGAGGATAGACTGCCATAACCTCAGACTGTAGTTTGATGTTCTTTCTGAATGTGGACACACCCCCCGTTTTCATGTGCACTTCTGCTTAAACAGAAACTTCTCTGTTTTTGCATTTTAATGGCTAGATCTATTTTTCTAGTGTCATATCTTAGGATCTTTCATATGTAGATATCTTACCCAAACACCTCAGATCTTCAATACTAGTCTCACAATGCTACAGTGATGAACTAAAGAATTATACTCATTTTGACAGAAAGGCAAATAGGAAGTACAAAATGTAAGTATGTTTCACAAGACAATATCAAATGAACCTGTCACCCAGGAAGAGCAAGAGTTCAGTTCTCACTAATCTGTGACTTATCATCAGGATCACAGGAGGACCACTGAAGTTGCAGGCAAACTTCTGCTCAAGATTACTGATCCTAGTGAATGTCTAAATAATGTGCTCACTTACAAGATAACTTTACCATCAGAGCTCTGGTAAACTGCAATAAAAAACATTTTCATGCATTTCCATCTCTCTTTTGTATTTGTGACTGCATTATCCCAAGCTGATCAGAACACACTTCATTCAAGACATCCTAGTGTTCAGTGGTAGGAAACCATTTCCTGTGACTGACTCCTGAGATGCCAGTCCCCAGCCAGTGAGACACTGACAAAAGGAAGGGAGGACCCAAGTGGGTTCTAAGTGCACTGCAGATCTCCTTACTGCAGGTTGTATCAGGATGATGCTGTTCCAGGAAGGCAAAAGCAAGAAATTAAAAGATGGACCTCTGCCATTTCCCTTGTATTGCCTCTGGCTTTGCACAGCATTGGGATGAGAGTGGTAATGCACATGACCCAAGATGAAGTGGTAAGATACTGAAAGGAAGCACTCAGCAGGAGAGACAAAGGAAGAAAAGTGGGTTGACACTCTACATTTTTTTGCCTTAATTTTTATTTTCTTTTTAAGTGATAATGGTATCAGACATAGCAATCTTTTTGAAAATATCTTGCTTTTGGTTATCCTGATGCACATTCAGCACATGATGTCTGTGATTTTGTAAAAATCTATCTGTGAACGCTGATAGAGATTTAAATATTTCCACTGAAAAAAGGAAAAAATTTAAAAAAGGCATTCATAACCATAAAGAACTAGTTTATACCTTGAGCTGGCCTATCTAGGCCAGAGACGAAATTGTGACGTCCCAAACCAAATGGTTTGTACAACAAAGGCTTTAAATGCAGTGAAGTATTTTCTCATTCTTCACTGTTCTTTTCCATCTTTTGTGGTATTCCACATATCTATGCCATATTTTTTCCTACACACATAATTATATCCCATAGTTGTTTTACCATCCTCCCTACAGATGTACTTATAATAGACAGCAATTTTAAGATCAAGAGAGTAACAGAATAGGAAAAAAAAGAAATGCACCTTTTAATCTATTGACTTGAGAGAATATGACATCTTTTCCAAAAGACCCCTTTCTGGTACGTTTGGGTATGCCAAATTTAAAGGGTTAAAGACCTCTGCATACAAGCTGGGAAAGCAGAAATATGTAGCT
Source organism: Urocynchramus pylzowi (assembly GCA_013397555.1). Classification (NCBI taxonomy): domain Eukaryota; kingdom Metazoa; phylum Chordata; class Aves; order Passeriformes; family Fringillidae; genus Urocynchramus; species Urocynchramus pylzowi. The sequence goes on along the minus strand of VZRH01001118.1, from coordinate 190,095 downwards.
CCATGCTGGAAGGAGATAAGGGAGACTGTGAAATGCTAGACAAGAGAGAAAGAAATTTTAGCTGTGAGTAGGTCACTCTTCTTTCATACAGCAATGGCTATTATTAATTTTCTGCAGCTTACATTTCCCTTGCAGCACAGTATTTATCTCTCCAGGTTACTGTTGTATAATAGTAAATTCTTAATGTTTGCTTTTCTATTAGGTAGCAAAGTGCCAGATAGCTTTACAGCATGTCCAAATAATTCAGCATCCCACAGAAAAAAAAAAAATAAAAAACAAAGAAAAAAAAATTTAAAAAACCCCCAAATAAATAAATAAATAAATAAAGGTGTAGCAGCAGGTATTAATATATGTGGCCCTCAAGGCTAACATAGGAAAACTGGAACCTTTATTATTTTTTTCATTAATTTCTAAAATGTGGGTTTGCTGAGGTACAAGTGCAGGATGGTATAAATTTTTAAACAGTGGCACTCTCAGCAGTTCCACAGACTTCTGTTAATACAGGTAGTCTCAGAGGACTGTAGTATTTGAACAGTGTTCTCCGTTGGAACAGCACAAAAGAACTTTCTATTAATTTGTGGATCTTAGGGGTGTTTAGTATCTGCTCACACCTTCCACAAGAAATCCAGAAGCAAGCCTAGCATCAGCCATCTGTCACACTGGGGATGATCAGATGGAGTTATACCTGAAATGAAAAAATTATATTTAGGCAGTTTTGGTTTCTCTACCCAGCTCCATCCCCTCACCCCCCACCTTCTGTCCACGAAGGAGAGGAAAGAGTTAAGAAGTATTTTTATGTTTCTTAAGCTGAGCAATAAAGAGTTAATTGAACAAGCTGTCTGAATGCTGTTACAGGATGGAAATCAACAAGCATTTTTTAGTAGTACAGTGCATTATGGGTTCGAAGTCCTGTTGACTGCATTCCTGAGCTGATTCCACTTCTCCTTTAGGTAGGGAGTGGGGAACAGCTTGGTCTGAAAAACTCTTATGTGAAAATCACCTTGAAAATCCTCTACGTTACACTTTTTAGCAAGCACAGACGTATGTGATACTAGCATTCCTCACATCTTACACAGAGCATGAATGTAGATTATAGACAATACATCTGAGTGCTCAGTTTATCCCTTGCACTCAGAGTCAGCAGCAAGGACTGGAAAATTCATCTAGAAAGATAAATTTCATTTGACTACAAATTTGTTCTGTTGCAGAAATTCCTTGTATCTTTTAATAACAAAATATACGTACTAAGAGCTGTGATAATGTTCTACAGGAGAAAAAAACAAATAAAGAGGAGGAGAATGAAGGTAGAAGTAGGGCTGTGGTGTGTGATAAGGGCAGAAAAGGGACAGAGCAAATCTAATAAATCTCAATATAAAGTGAATGGCTGGTAAAAATTTTTTTTTGCAGTGGTGATGCTGCCTGCACGCTGTGGGAAATAAGACAGTAGAAATGGAATAATATTCAACTGAATTCAGGATAAAATTATCTTGGGAACAGATAATTTTTAAATAAGTGACTCTAAGTCACAAATCTGGTGGTAAGGATTTGGGACATTAGTAAAATCAGAAAGAGGGAGAGGGGGAGTTGAAGGGTGCAGGAGAAAAATATTGTATGGTAAGTGAATGCATGTTAGAATTGTGGAATAGGTAGTGGACTGATCTGGACAATTAGAAACTTTGAAGGAAAAAAAATTAGAAAAATGAGAAAAACATGAGAAAAACATGAGAAAAACAGGAGAAAAACATGAGAAAAACATGAAATGGGATAATAAAAAACAGGTTTCAGAAAAAAAGGACATTAGGCTGGACTGAAATGATATCTTTCAAAAGATAATTGGGTTTTGTAACAGAAAGATCTTAAAAGATCCAATCGATCTGGATCATTACATAGTTCATTTTTTAATAAAGCTTACAATTATTCCATATGGATATTGGCTAGGAAAAATTGAGATAAATGTAAAAGGCTTAAAGTGAGTACAGCTAACAGAAAAAAAAAAAGAAATTAGTAATGCTGAACCAAAAAGTCTTCAGCTTAAATGTTAAGAATGAAAGTATTAAAGAGTCATTTTCAAGATGCACATCCTTTGTTGTTGTGATTAATAAGCTTCACTCAAAAAGTAGAAATGTTCAAATAAGGAGTGTTGAATATTTGAAAATGGCAGGTACTGTTAATGTGGAGTAGTAAAAAGATGTTACTCAGAGATACTTGGCACTAGGATTGATGTAACATAAATAGAATAGCATATAAAATTGTGAAGTACAAAGGACTTTAATTATTAAAGGCTAATAAACTAAGTAAAACAAATCCCTTGTAATAATCCTAGTGCTTATCAATGGGATGCCATGGGAAGGAAGTGTGTCTGAGTGCATTCATCAATCACAGGATAATTTGTGTGCTGCCATTGTGAAGTGATGGTGAAAAAAGCTAGTAAAGGACTGGGATATGTCAGGGGAGACATTTCCAGTGCAGGAAGGGAGAATATTAATGCGACTGTGGCAGGCTTGGATAAGACCTGGTCTGGAATATTGTTCAATTCCTCATTCATAGTCAGGAGAAATGAATTTAAAAAAGTGCAAGAAAAAGGCTGTTATGATTCTCAGGGGAAGGAAGAGTCTATTTCATGAAAGGACGCTGAAAGAGCTTAGAATTTCAGCAGAACAAAAGCAGAGCAGGGATAAGATTGCTGTCTTTAAATACATCAGGATGGTAAAGCCAGAGACAGGAAGGAAGTGTTTAGGTTAAAGAATAGTATTGGCTCAGGAACAAGTGGGAACAAACTGCCCACGAATAAATTTAAACTGGAAAGGAAATGAGGGCAAAATGGTATTCTGGTATTCAATAATGCAACTTTTGGAAATTGTTTATATTATATTATGTCTTTTACATTTATTATTTTACAGTATAGCATAGTACAGCACAGCATGATAAGATTGGCTTCTATAAGGCTGTCACAGGAATTTTACTCCAGTTCTCTGTTTCTTATTTTGTGTGAATGCGTAAATGCCTGCAAGTATAAATATTTAATTTGCAGTTAAACTGGAGGTCATCTGGGATTATTTAAACAGAGATGCAAAAGGCAGGCCAACTCTGTGCATTTTCACAATAGTTGGAGTCAGGAATTTTGAGGAGTAGATACACTTACTACCCTGAAATAAGGTAAATGGTGCTTTAGAAGAAGCATATCTAAGCATTATACCTATAATATTTAGATAAAGTTGTGGATTAAATTTTTCAAATTCTGTTCCTATGCGCAAACCAATTTTGTTGACTTTGCCAAAGCACAGAAATATAGATTACAACTGATAACAAGTAAGGCTAGTAATATACCTTTGTGGTTCCATAATTTGGTTTTCATTCTATAAAGAAAATAAAAACCTCTCTGTCTCTGACCAATTGGGGTTTGCATTGTTTTTCTTGGTTTGTGGTTTGGTTTTTGGTTTATTTTTTTCCTCCATAGGATGAACTTTTTATGAGTAAATGGATTTGAGTAGGAAGATGATAAAGGAGTCTGTTATTCTAGTGTAGAAATGGTACAACCTACCTAGAATATAGTGAGGAAGAGTACATGTTCAGTTTTGGGGGATAAATATCTCAAAGAATTGTGCAATAATATTAAGCACTCTCAAAAGAATACCTAGAGTATGGAATTGAGATAAGAAGAGTGTGAATTATAGGGGTCTTAACATAGAAGTGGAAACCTTAGAAGATGGGGCACCAAAGTGATGGAGGAAAAACCTCTGCAAAGCCTGCAGAGGCTCAGATGCTGGTATTGCATATGCTGTTTGAAAAGGTTTGAGGTGAAGGTGAAGTGTTGAAGGAAGTTTTTCACATTTCCAGTGAAAAAGCAGTGACGTTCACAGGAATATGTGTTCAGAGATGGATCAGTTTTTGGTATTTTGTAGTGATTTTTTGAGAAAATGTTCCTGAAAGATTGGCTCATTTTGTCCTCCCATTAAAGAAAATATATTTTTGTGATACTTACCTGCTTTAACACAGTACTGTTCCTTGGACATGTGTGTTACACAGAAAAAGCATCCTCAGGAGGGTTCAGCATCAAACAGTTGCACAGTCTACCACCTGGTGAGCTGACCTGCTTTTTCTGAATGCTGTTGCTCAGAGACACAGCAGAAATGCAGATCATTGTTTGTGTTCTTCTTTCTCTGCCCTTGAATTGGCTTTTGGTCTCCTGTTGTTTATTCATGTCTCCATTCCTCACTGTTTTGTTATATTCAAACAGTATATTCATTTGCCTTTTCAAAATGATCATGCCTCAGTTTACAATTTTAAACAAGAGCACTTTACTTTGCAACCAGTTTTTAATATCATTAACTTTTGCCACATATAATACTTAAGTACTTGTTTCTGTAAAAGGCAGGTGAAATTTACCATTTTCTGAGATAGTGTTATTTTTCTGAGTATTTTCTTTAACATTGTTTTATTGCTCTCAGGCTGCCAAAACTACTATCAGTAATGGATAGAAAAGCCACAATTATGGTTCATAGAAAAAAAAAAATAGGACAGATCATGGTGTTCTATTCGTTTAAAGTGATATTAGCCTATTCACCATTTACTGCAAAACTTTTTGCAGGGATATGAGTAGAGACACTTTTTATGTGCATTCATTGGCAACCAGACAAGATCATCTTCAAGACCTCCTCAATCAAGCCTTAGTTTTACCATTTCTGTTACTTGAATTTGTAAATGTATATCAGTGAGAAGAAGGGATGGGAAATGGCCACTTCAGCACAGATACACCCAGGATTTTCACCATGTGTCAGCCTGCCTGTGGTTCCTGCTATCATCATTTTGTTGAGGGTCAGAATAGAATTGTAGCAGTGTTACTTTGCAAGTTTCATTAATAATTTCAGTTTAAAAGAAAACCATCAAATTTTTGGGTTTATCTTGTTTGCTTTTAACATGTCTAACATAGTGTGGGTTCAATGCCATTGGTCTTGGAATTGGTTCAATTCCTTTCTTCCTGAGAGAACTCATAAGTGAAAAGTGAAATAATCCTCAAACTACAATTTGAATTGGAATCAGTGCAGTAGTTTTCTTATGTGAGTCTGCCAATAGTTTATATTAAAAGTAGGAAAGTCATGACCTTCAATGAGATGGCAAATGAGAAATGTCCAACAACTGCCCTTTCAGTACTGAACTGACTGAATATTTCACTGCTGCTGAGCTACAGAGCTGATCTGCTATTATGGGGTGCACCATAGGGACCAAGTGTGGGTGCCACTTGTCAAGTTATTTTGACACTGAAATAAGGTGGTTTATTTTCAGAATTGCAAGTCTCTCTCTGTTATGGTTTCTTCATGATCAAAGAAATCTTCCAGGCATGGGTGGCAGAAACAGTGATAGTTCTCAACCCTAGTTTGATCTGAATCTCTGAAGGGAGAGGTAAGGATCTGTTCTATACACAAAGTCTGTCTGGGTTACCTACTTCTTTCTGTGGCATCTAATTTGCACGGAGGTAAGAAACTCCCCATGTCTCATTGCCTTCTCTGATTCTAAAGAAAACAGGATGTCCCAATTCCTTCTCACCCAGCATTGTAGTATCTTGAATTAGAAAGATATGAGCAGATCAGGAGAAATTGTCATGGCAGTAGCTGAATTCCATGTGACAATAACTCTAGAATTAGTACTGAAGCAATGTTTTTATGGACCAGATATTTAGATAGTTGTCTTTTCATAAGAGTTTTCATTTATTCTCTGAAATGTCCTAACTGTCATAATATAGGGTGAAAAAAACTAATTGAGAAGCTGGAAAAGTTTTTCTTTAACTCATATAACCACAGAAATTTTTCTAAATTTTCTTTTTCTTTTCTGAATTATTTCTTACACACAATAATTAACATGCATTTGTACAATACATTAGGGGCCCCATTACCTTGACAAAATTCATTTGTTTTAAATTAACCTGAATGTAGAAGGCAGAATTCCATGTGGGAAAATTAATATAATGCCAATGTCTCTGGAAGTTGTAAAGCACTCAGAAAACCCCAAAAAAATCATATGAAACATATACTTTTTTTTTTTTTCTAGAGGGTTTGTTTTCCCTTCTGGTTTATTAAGCAGAACTCCCATTTTTTTTTTTAATAAATGGACTTTTCCACTGGGCTGCCTGAAGAAGTTATAGGACAATGCTTGCTCTTTTTGACATTGATTTCTTTGAAAAAGTTCTTTGTGTAGAGAAATGGGACATTGTATTCTCCTTTAAACAACAATGTGGCCATTTCATAGGAAATGACATAAACTTCTTTATGTTCAATTTTTCCTGTAGTTCTTTCACCAAACTATTGCTCAAGGTGGAATTCATTTAATCTGCTTCTAGATTTCTACAGACTAGATGTTTAGGATGCATCTGATCTAGGCAAAATTTGCTCCCTTCTAGTACTGGAGAGAAACAGACACTTCAAGGGCTGTTCATGTGACCTAATTTAGTTGTTTGCTTTTGGATGAGATGAATCAGAATACACATTTCATCAGGTTGAGTCACCACTGTTTCAAATATGGTGTACCTGGACTGTTCACAGCTCTCCTGTGTGACTCCTGGGAGTCCATAGGTGTTTGCTCTCCCTGGGATAGTGCTGGTCACCACATTGACCAGAGACAGCTTTGCCATTGGGAACAGTATGTTACAGAATGGGGAACATTGCTTTGTTCTTGGTAGTCCTGAACCTTTGCCTTTAGCATAAAAGCAAGCAAACTTGCCAAGGAGGTAAAAAATACCATTGATACTGAGATGAACTTGTAATAAATAAATAAAATCACTTCTTCCAACTTTTGGATTCACCTATGCGTTATGTTATTTTAACTGGGGTTGTAACTCCCATGATTTCCAAAAATTTTATTTAGGGATTAAGATAATCTGTCTCATCAAATTTATGCCATCACTGTATTCCATCCAGAGTTCCTGGGTGTTTCATAAATGCTCTCAGTGCAGATAGTGCAAGTGTGGTATGTCAGCATCCTTTGAAACTGCATACAAGTGAAACTGGTGAACTGGCATAACACTTCTCAGATAAAAGAAGGGGAAGTCTTCTTCCCCCACCTCCTCCATCCACCCCTGATCTATGTGCTCACTCCCTTGGCATACCTGGGTAGTCTTGATCATGTTTTTTTCTGTGAGAAAATACAACTCACCAATACAAGGGGAATCTCTCTTGTTTCCTTTCTCTACTGGATTAGGGGATGGAATTTGCACGCTCAGGGGCAGCATGAGCACCAGAGCTGGCTCAGAGCAGTGGCCTTTCAGAAGCAGCAAGCTATTAGATTGGTTAAATCTGTCTTGTCTGACTGCATCCTGCATCACACCAAGCTCCACATGGTAAAACACTCTTCTGTACTGTGAAAAAGCGAAGTTAAACCTCCTCTATTTCTTTACCTCTATCCATCTTTTGCTTCTGTGATGCTGGCAAAGAGCTCTGTATGATCTGACTGAGCCTCTGGCTTTCTTTGCACAATCCACTTGTGATGCTGCAGAGCAAGAAGTAACTCTGGCAATGCTCACAATATGGATTGCTTATTCTGATGCTTTTAGCTTTTTATGCCTGTTATATTTGGGCCAAAATTTTAAAACACAGCATAAATTTTGGGGTCTCAAGTTGGCATAAGTCTGGCACTCAGAAATCAAGAATGCTTTTTTTTTTTAAGTATTAATAGAAACATACATCTCCTGTACCTGCACTGGGGTGGGGGGAAGAAGGTAAAAAAAAATTATAATGAGGGTGAAGGAAGGATGACTGCATTTCATTTCTATGCAGGTGAGCTTGAAGTCACAGAAACATGCAGGAGACCACCACTGCTGAAAATTTGATCTTGGGCTTATCAAAGTAGTTTACAAAAATAGGATCACAAAAGGCACTTTTATAAACTATTTTCATGCTTGATGAAATCTACAGCAATAAATTAACTGTTGCAAGAAATGTGTGAAAAAAAAAAGGGGACATCTTTCGCTTGGAAAGAGGGACTTGCTTCAACTTGCTGTCAGAAGACATAGCAGACATGGAAACAATTTCTCAATGAGTATCAGAAAGGGTCACAAAGACTAGGGAGGGATTTGAGTCTGACAAGTTAATTTGCAGTCTGGAAACTCTACCAAACACAAATTAGAAACAGTGATTACTGCCATGAAACTAGTTTGCAGGCTGCCAGAGTTGCTGGCTGTTAATGACCGGGTCTAATCTGATGGACATATTTACTCAGAAGAATATTACTGAGATTTACCAGTTTGAATACTGTGTCAACTCAGAAAAACTCTCACAGAGCTGTGAGATGGCCAAAAAAGCAATTCAGAGAATGAAAAATCTGCTAAATGAACAGTCATGGTCAATACACAATATTGTGACAGTGTAGAAATGTATAATTATATGGATAGTCTTTCCCAGAGTAGATGATTTATTTTTGCAAGTAAATTTGAGAATGGAGTTGATGTTTTACCTTACTGAGAAGAGTAACAGAACACTTACAGCTGGTATTTCAATAGTTACTACTAAAAAGAAGACTTCTACACCTGAAAGAAGATGATAGCTGGCTTGAGTTTCAGAGCTGTGTTGGACACAGGGAACTTGACATGTTGTTCTTTTTGTGTTTCATTGCTTTCATTCCATGCCATCCAAGAGGTAGTGCTGAACAAGGATTTAAAAAGTTAACAGTTGAATTGCATTTTCAAACTATGCAATTTACAGAATTTAGAAATGGTAATAAAAATATTTTCTTTTGCTTTGAAAATTTCTCTAAAAGTGAAAAAAGTAGAGTTGATAGTGGACTGCTTTTCTAGATGGAGGATTCTAAAAAATTGAAAATTGTAAGTTTTACTTTCCCTGTCTTTCTTTTCACAAAGAAGTTTAATGAAGACCAAGCAAATATAATTGTAATGTCATAAGGTGTGCAGCTCTATGAAATGTTAGAAAGTATGCAACCAGCCCCTTCAAAGGTCAAGGTTGTAGGAAGTACATCAAACTGATCACACCCTTAAAACTGTTCTCAATCATTTCTTTATATAAGTTTTGGAAAGTCAAGTCATTTTAAACTTAGAGAGTATGAAAGATGCTGAGTTCACAGCTTTTATTTTATAGTTATGTTTAAAAATTTAAGCCTAAAATGTTCGTCTTTCATGCAAATAACACGAAATCTAACTCTAGTGACGGGGTCTCACCCCAACACTCTTCCCAGTTTCTTACATCTGAGGGAGATATCCAATGCAGCATATATATACATCTGTGGAACAATAACAGCATTAATGTAGTCCTCAGTTATAACCAAAATTGTATCAAAAGTATAAATATTCCAAAATTACTCTAGGAAGATTAAAATTAGGGTTATTTATCATAGTTGTTTTCAAACTGGTCATGGACTACGTTTGCTGTTTTAAACCAGCAAGAAGTGCAGAGTGAGGAGGATTTCTGCCCCAGAGGCCCTTGGATGGGGTTGGGAACAGAGAGGTGTTACAGCTCATGTTACCTCTGCTTACCAACCAGCTTAGCTCAGACCTTCCCACGTCTTCAGGGGCTTCCATTCACTTGGGAGATATACTTTTTCTACTTTTTCACTTATTTGAAACTTCCCTGAAATTTGGAATTATTTAAAACTTCCCCAGCTTTGGGGCTCAGAGGCCCACCAGCAGCCCTGCCACATTTTTATATTCCTAGCTGAAGTGCCTAAGTTCCTAGACTCTTTGCACATCTCCTGTGTGCTTACTTACTTTCCAGCAAGTAGCCTGAAAGGAGAAATATCTAGAGGTCTAAAATAGGTCAGCTGAACCTCTCCTTAACATATGTATATATTTTACCTTTCCCCCTTTTTCTTTATTCATCTTGGAATGACTCACTCCAGCATCTGACTTGTGGGTATGTAAAAATAGGAGAGACAAATCTCATCTTTTCTTTAAAAATGATTCTTGGATCGCAGGTGACTTCAGTACAAGATAATGACAGAGAACTAGTGGGGTGGTTCATGTGGTATGGTTTGAGTCAGGACAAGCTCACATCTGACACCACACAGTGCAAATGTTCTTTTATTACCTTTGCCATTTTTCAGTGGCAATTTTTCTTTTTTTTTTTTTTAAGGGAATAATAGTATACCTATAACTCCTAAATTTCACTTAGACCTTCAAATTAAATTCATTTAATTAAAAAAAAAATCAGTGCAACCTTTTATATTTAAAAGGTAGCGATGATAAAAATCTTAGCTTTACCAAAAAAGTGATAAGTAAAAATATGTGCAATCCTTCTTAGCCTAACATGGTTTGGACACAGACATTAAAGGTATCTCTTCTTTCAGACTTTTTTGCAGCATTTACATTTTATACATCTTAATCACATGATGTTATGCTGTCAAAATAATTAAAAAGCTCTGTATGAGTGTAGAATAAATTATTACTCTTTCAAAGTCTGAGTAAGTGATGGATCATATAGGACATCTATGGTGCAACCATTTAAAAAGATGTCAACATGGAAGAAATTTGTTAGGAATATGCTTTTCTCGTATAAGGAAAAAAATTGTGATTTTCCTAGGAAAAGAAAACAGTATCAGCCTTTGAAATCAAATAACAACTGCCAAATCAGCACATGTCAAAAGATGAATTAGAATCAAAGAAATTCCATTAACTTTAGAATTCATGATCTAAAAAACTGTGCATTGATTTAAAGTTGTGAATGGATTCTCTTTTCCTTCTTCAGTGTGTTTTGATAGGTATTTTGTCCTCTCGATTTTGCCAACTGATTTTTTAAAAATATGAATTTCAGGTTTTTTGTGTTCCTTTACACTTCTCTGCTCTATTAAGAGCATATATTTGATATTTTCAGCATGCAGTTGTTTGGAAACTGAAGTTAGTGACAGAATTTTCAGCAATTTCAACAAGACCTATGTACACATCACATTGTATACATTTGGAACCTAGGATTTCTATTATTTATAAAATTGATATATCTGCTTCTTCAGTAGAGTATTTATGACCAAAGACCTAGACAGATATTTTTAGGACCTGATTTTGTAAACATTTATACATTACATTTTTTTATTTTTCATTTTTCTGTAAATAATAAAGAAGTTATTATATAACTATATAAGTTATATACTTCTATAAGAAAACTTCTATAAGAAAAAAATAGGAGACCAGTCTTGAACCAGTTTATGGAAACCAATGTTCTCAGGCCTAAAACAAATCTTTTATATAAAGTCTTCAGCAACCAGTTTTGATGCTGAATGCATGTGCAACAATCAACACCTGCTCCTGCATCACTTCTAAGAGGCTGTATTTATCTCTGTTTCCAAAACAGTTACTCTTGATGATTCCTCATATCTTTTTCTCTATTTTCGTTCTCCACACGTGAAATGCATAAAAAACAGCAAAGCAGCTTCATTGATTGTGAGTGGGAAGAAGCCTCCATGGTAAGATCTTGGGCTATATAAACCAAGTAAATGACCACTGCTCTGAAGATCCAGAATTTGTCTGGTCACACAAGCTGCACAGTTGAACTACACACCAGCCAGCCAAAGTACTTCCTTCTAGTACTGTAAATATCAAGCTTATCATGTTATTATAATCTCTAAAATGATCTTAACCTCAGCTTCCTACCTTTTGCTATATTTAAAGCTGCATGCAACCTTCCTTATTTACACACTCTACTTGCCAGCCAAGCATATTAAAAAAAAATCAATGGATCCCTTTTTAGGAAAGGCTTGCTGCCACTCTCACAGATGAATGCATTTGTATAGAGAGGGAGAAGACAGGATGTGAGGGGAATCCACAATACCTGGTTCTAAGCCTTTCTTTCCCACTGTGCATTTCCCTGCCTGGAACAGGATCAATATTATTGTATATTTGCACAACAGTGCATCAAGGTCCTTGGAAAAGCTGTGGTTTGGATGATTAAAAAACTGCAAAGTGAAATTCTCTTAGAAATATTTTTCATTGAGCTGGGATTAAAACAGTCATAGTAACAGGAATTGCTCTGGCTAAATAATTTCAAAGTTTTTTGTATTAAGACAGCATGAAATGCACAATGATAACTTCATTATTCCCTCCCTCCAGTGTGTGTACCTGACAGGCCAAAACCAGCATATGACAATCTTAGAATGGATGCTTAAATCTATGTGTTCCAAAGAGTAAAAACTGACTAGGTATTGCCTATAAAACTAATTTGTACTCCAACTGGGAAAGCTCTGTCTGCTGTCTTTATCAAGCCCTCTGGATCCAAAGGTAGAAATAGATCCAAGAGATAGAGGGGGAAAATCTTCTGAGGTGTGAATTGCTTGCCTAGGTAGAAAGGATAAAAACTATTTGATGCCATGAAGTGATTTGTTTGTTTATTCTCTAGATTTATTACATAAAAAGAATTCTTTAGGTTCTCTGAAGAGACTGCAGGGGAAAGTGGTGGGAGCTGAGGGATAACTATTTTGTATAGAGCTAAACTGAGGTGGTTCCAGAAGATGAGGGCAGGCTGATTTACAGAGCCTTGCTGACGGGTGTAGAAGCAGGACTATGTTGAAATGCATCAGTTTAAGTGTTTTTCTCAATCAGATATGGCACAATGAGAGGTAAATTAGGGAGCTGGTGAGCTACAGGGAGGAGAGATTTAGTGAGAGAGCAGGTAAAAAGAGGCCAGAGAGGGAGAATTTATTTCCATCATGAGAATATATTTTTCTGGAATAGACTTTGTTTTTATAGAGAAAAACATCTACTCATCCAGACAGAACAGTGCTGTGGCTGAATCTACTTGCTCCTCTGGCTAATACTGTGTATTTCTGAAAAAAATTGCTTTGATGTCAGACTTAATTGCTTTGGTGGAAGGAGCTAAAAAACCCCCGCAAAGAAAAACACGCTTGCGTGGCTTTAGAAACTGGAAATTTTACATGGATATTACTATTACCTTTGAATCACTAAATGCCTCCTGTACTTCAGTGGGTATTATTTCCTTCAATGGCAGACATGTGATGATGAGTCAAATCATGCAAAGTTAGTTCTAGGGATGGAAAGCTTTGGAAAGTGCTAACTGTATGCAATTATTTCTTCTCTTTAGTGTTTCTTTGCATTTCTCTGACAATATAACCTGTGGGGGTTTAGGGACTCTTTACTGACCTCATTTTTGGTGTCCATATCGCAATGCCAGCGTTTCCACAGAGCTCTGAAATGATTTTGCACAAGGTCAAAATGAAGGCATTTAGGTCTGTGTTTTACATTCCTTCCATAATGAACTATGCATAGATAAACTGTTATTTAGGTTCAAATGAGCTGCTGTTTAAAACATTAAACACAGAAACTTTGACGAAGTTATATATACCACCTTGTAATATTCATTGACATTTAACCTAAATTACAGTGACTGCTACTTAGTCCAGGTGGATACTAAAGTGCAGCTGTTTTTTAATTATTATTGTGTAAACCCTCCAGGGATGGTTCTGATTTGTTTCCCTTTCTTTCAAAGCACTACCTCCTTTGTTATGAAGAAAAAAAACCAAATTAATTGCTATTGTTAACATAGCAGTTAGTTAAGAAGGATACATGGAACTATTCAGCTTTGAATTTCTTTTGCCATGAAATACTACTGCAAGAGAATATGCTGTTGTTGTTTTTAGTTGACAGGTGTAGTGTACAGGATTATGTATTTCATGTACTTATTGTACTTTTTTGACCAATACAATTATATTGGTCTTTTTAATTTCAAATCACCCACTTTTCCCACTGACATATAAATCTTTGAGGGTATGTCAGGACTTTTTCTGTGAAAGATATCTTGCCTGTTTCCTTAGATAAATCATCATTTGCTTTCTTTCTTTCATTTCATTTCTAGGTTGCTCAAATTCCTCTTGTTACCAAAATGCCATAGATGGCATGCCAACATTTCAATGAAAAACTTGGTGCGCTTCTGGAAAAACTGCCTTTGATTTTAGCAGACTTTGAATTTCTATGATAAAGATATCCAGACACTAGAAAGATATTATTTTTTTCAGTTTGATTGTCAAAAACAAATTACATGAAAATTCTTAATTTTTCCTTTTGTAGAATACTCCCTTGTTTGACACATTTAATTTCTTCCCAACCATTGATTCCAAAACTATCAGCAAGCAACTTGACTTAAGATAAGGAATTAGTATTTGATACACTATGCTCTAGAAACTTTCAGCATCCAACAATACTATTCAAATTGCACTTCATTTGTGATGATATGCTAAACATATGGTAAAGCTTTAACTCAGGTTCTTATGATGAAATATGAGTCTGGATTCCTATTTCTAGCTCTTCTGCTTGGCTTTTTTTGGCCTGTAATGCCAAAACAGCTAACTAGGATGGACCAAGGATAATAATTACTGTGAGAAGAGGGGTTTTTTTTAAAGCTTTTTAAAAAATTTTAACTCCTTTTTAAAAAACTGATTTCAGAAATTCTAAGAATTGAAATACCGTTTCTGATTACATATTCCTATTTTCTTTTTAGCCAGAAAATAGCTAAAAATATGGAGATCAAATGTTTTCACTTCCTCTCAACTTCACAACTATTTGGAAAATTTTATTCCAATTTGTAAACACTTTTGTAACCTAGTGGCATGGTTTAAACCCAGCTGGAAACTAAGTACCATGCAGCTCCTTGCTCACTCTCCTCTTCATAGTAGGATGGTGAGAAGAATCTGGGAAAAAAAAAAAGAAAATGTGAATCTAATGGATTGAAACAAGGGCAGTTTATCAATTTAAATAAAATCCAACAATAATGATGGTATGGTTATGATGATGATGAAAAGAGAGACAACAAAAAGACAGAGGGAGGAACAAAACCCAAGAGAGGCAAGAGATGCTCAGTGCAGTTCTTCACCACTCACTGACTGATGCCCAGCCCGTCCCCCAGCAGCGATCGGTGCCTCCCGACCAACTCCCCCCAGCTGATACACTGAGCAGGATGCTCTGTGGCACGGAATATCCCTCTGGCCAGTTCGGGTCGGCTGGCCTGGCCATGCTGCCTCCCAGCCTCTTGTGCCCTCCTCGCTGGCAGAGCATGGGAAACTGTGAAGTCCTTACTTAGACTAAGCACTACCTCGCAACAACTAAAACATAAGGATGTTACCAACATTATTCTAGTACTAAATCCCACATCCACAGCCCTGTGCCAGGTACTAGAAAGAAAATTTACTTTAACACAGACAAAGCCAGAACACCTAGAAATTCCGTTTTTCTGGTAAGTGCTTGTCCTGAGTAGTTACAAAGTTACACTACTTATCTTTTTAATGTATACATAAGCTCAGAAAACTTGTAGAATTTGCCATAGTTATACAATTCCTGGAAGTAAAGAGCCACTAAAAAATTAATAACACTGCTTGCCTCAATCCGTTTTAGACTCTTTAGGAATATGTTTCAAAGGTAATGAGTGAATTTAACACCTTTAGACTTAAAAAACTGACAGCAGATTGTTTGTCTTAGGAAAATCAGATTTAGCACAGTTTTGTTTAAATCTGAGTTGAGGAGATCTATCATAGTCGGGCAGATTTGAAATAGTTTAGTCTTCATTTGTAGCAAAGCAGCAAATACTGTTAACAGTGTAGTACATCATGACAAGTAAATTGAAGGTGAAGTAAAGCAAGAAAAAGCTCAATCTATATTGAATGCAGGCTTCAAGTCTACCTGAAGGTCATGCAGAGAGAAGATGAAAAAAGGCACAGCACAGACATATAATGCTGCCTTTACTCTTTCTGTTTCTATTCTGATAGTCTGGGGATAAAGCCGTGCAGATATGTCAGGATGAATGATTTTTGGATTTTGATTTCAAGAAAGTGCCCTTGTGGGAGTCTGCACAAGAGAAAATTAATGGAAGGAGATGCTTGAAGAGACTAAGGCATTCTATGTAAGGATTTTGTAGTTACAATTTAAGGGTCAGTTATGACATTCCTCAGTGAAAATCTCAGTACATGTATACAGCTTAAATTTTAATTCCATTGGAAGAATTTGCAGATTACTGCAAAGCCATTTATCAGCTAATCAGAATTTTCAAAATTAATTTAAGTGTATTTCAAATCTTGTACTTGCATTTTCTCAAATGAACCATTTACTGGACTAAGTCGTGGTGTTGAAGCCCAAAGGACATTTGATTTCAATATATATGGTTATGATGTACTGAAACACTATGATAATATTTCAAAGAATTTATGTACCTTCTAGAGCCAGGAAAATACTTTTATATCCAAATGCTTTACACAGAGATATAGGGCATCCCTTTAAATCACATATACTCTCTTTTAGCTTATTTACCATAAAGATGCAAACAATTTTTCTTCTTTTTTTTTTTTTTTCCCTTAGGAAATAGGAATAGTCTACTATTCTCATACCTGCTCATAAATCTGGTAGTGAAAATATTGTTTCCAGAGATATCCTGGGTTGCTTCCCTCTCACCCAGCTTCATGTGTTCTGCAGTTTATATGTGTACACACTAGCTTGTAACCCAATGCTCTCTTCAAGGTCAATAGAGAGCAATACATAGTGATTCATCTGACCTATTTTAATCATCTATTTTAGGATGAGATGACTCATGCTTTGAAAGTGCCAATTTTACTCCACTCACTGTGAAAAAGTCTTGACAACTAGCTAACATGAAAATATCTGTACTGCTGATGTCTATATTTGTGATTTCACAAATGCCATTCTATGTGCTATCTTCAGAACTCTCTGATTTCCCCATCCTTTATTTATAAAAATTCTAGTCATCCAATCAGTGAGCCAAAATAGAATTGTATAGCACTGCTGAATATGCATATACCATAAGTATCAACTAGTTAGTAGCATATTTTAAACAATCTCCATGAAAGAAACTCACATCGTGGACTGAATTCAGAAAGTCATTTTTTTTCAGAGTGAAAGAGCTTCAGAAACAATTCTTCTGTTGTTGGGCTAACAGAAATTTAACTCAGGAGAAAATATTTTGGTAAAGAATATAATTGGTGCTAATATAATTAAAAAGGTACACCCCTCTCTTTCATATGATTGGATGCACTTGTTATTGTAAAAGTATTGGAAAAAGTATGCACACAACTTTGACTGTTTTGATAAGGCTGAGAGGTTTTGTACCTTCTTAATCACATCTTAACAGTGAAAACAGTGTTTAGTATGCAGCCCATCCTGAACATAGTTCATGTTTAGTGTGTAATGGGAACAGAAGGTGTTTGACAATTTGTAAAAAATGCAGTCGTTATACGTTATGACAATTGGGTATATACAGTAAAAGGTGGAACCCTGCAGACAAATTGACCTTTTTCAGTACCCTCCTTCCTGCATGTAATGAATGTGACATTTAGTATAATGATATCACTTATCTTTTTGGACATTACTAGAGAGATGAATTTTCATCATGAATGTGGGAAACTAGTGAAAAATTTCTAAAGCTAACATCTTACTCCATGCATTAAAATCATATGTCAATGCCTCAGATATTGTATAAACAAACCTACCTCTCATAATGTATCCTAGGTTTGCTGTATTTTTGCAATTTATCCTAATTCATTAAAAAAAACCCCTCCTTTTGATGAGTACAGATGCTGATCTCTAAATATTAAAAGTCAGTAAGAGCTGAAGCTTACTTTTGTATTTTTTGAAGCATAGTGCCAACATTTAGCAGTTTTAAACTCTACTGAAACATGCATAAGCATGTTTCATAAGCAATAAACTCCTTGAGAGTTTACGAAAGCAGTCATTGTCTCAGGCTTCACTGTAAGTGTAACCAACCAACTAACTGCAAATTAATGACAGCTGCCAATTTTGCAGGGTTTTAGAAATGTTATATAACATTATAACATATAGCAATTAATTTTAGAAACATGAAAATTTCCTCCTGTGCTTGCTTTATTGGTCATTTTACAGGACTAATAGGCTAATTACATGGCTGGTTAAGGAAATGCAAAGTTATTAATATTTCAGTATAAATTAAATGTGTTTTTACAGAAGGTATCAACATCAAAAACCAAGCCAAGCTGTGATAGGATATGGATGAAAGGAATCTGGCCCTTCAGCCTGTGTCTTGACCAGAGTAGATACTGCCAAGTTTTCTGCCTTAAAAACTCTAGCTTTCTATACTGCTCCTCTGAAATCACTGTCTGTATGAGCTGCCTTGCAATTTCAGCCTTTGGTTGTCTTAATTTGAGGAGTTAAATGCTTTGCTAAATTTCCTGTCATTTTGGCAAAAGCTGAAGAAAGTGTTATCAAGTGTATCTTCAGCTTGCTGTTGGATGGAGTTGGGTTTGGTTTTTCATGTGCTGGTCTGCTATTGGATTTGTAATCTAATTCTTTGCTCTCATGGTACGCAAAGGGATTTTCAGCACCCTAGAGGCATGGTGATGACCTCCTTGAATTGTTTTCAGAAACTGGGTCTGTGAAACTGCTAACAATTATTTACTTGTCTTTTATGAGCTTTTACTCCTGGCTCCATCTAGCAAAGAGTTGGGAAACTCAAGAAATGCTGAACATGTCCAAGGTCTGTAAAAATCAGTGGTGCTGGAGGTCACTCATTGGATTATGGTATCATATAAAATGAGATATTTAGTGAGCCATGGTTCTTCCATTTAAATCAGATACACTTGTGAAACTTAATAACCTCTGCCCTATTTAAATAGCTTTGGGTATACACAGATAGAGCACAACAGCATCATATATAAAATACGTATGATGCATTATTTATCTTGATTTGCAGCAAGTAAATATTAAATCCCATGTTCTGTTATTCTTATTATTGTGTAGCAGCTTAATTGAATTCAGTAGGCAAAAGATACAAGAAATTTAAGGATGGTCAAGCTACACCATTAAGTGCTTTGTAATGAAGAATTAAACAATTACACATCTCAAAAGCAATGTTACTTAAGAAGAAATGCAAATATGTCTAAGAAGTTATTTAATATCTAATTTATGATGTTTTTCTCAGCTTTAATTGCATTCTAATTTTCTAATTAATTTTAGAAGGAATACTCAGGGGCATACCTATTTATCTGCCAGTTTTAAGATGTATAACTTGTCCTTGAGTAACCAGCATAGAATCTTCAAAAAACCCCTGAGCCCAGAGTTATAAATAATAACATGTTTGAACAAAAACAAAAAATTAATTTTTAGTCTCATAAAGATGTGTTTTATTTTTTATTTTTTGAGGTTATGTTCTCTGAAACATTAACAATAGTAAGCATCTTT
This sequence comes from Urocynchramus pylzowi, assembly GCA_013397555.1. NCBI lineage: Eukaryota > Metazoa > Chordata > Aves > Passeriformes > Fringillidae > Urocynchramus > Urocynchramus pylzowi. The sequence continues at coordinate 170,942 of VZRH01001118.1, read as the reverse complement.
AAAACAGTTCACTGACATTGAATCTGTCAAAATAAAAGTTTTCAAGCTGAGGAATGTGCTGCATATTTGTTTCCAGAAATGTGTTAAAATGAATTGAGAATGACAAACATGTGATATGAAAAGAATTCAACCATTTAGCAGAAGTGCTAAATTTGAAAGTTGTTCAAAGTTAGAGGCAGTATAGTCACTCCCTTTTGAGAAGAAAAGAGTTGAAGAATGAGAGCTCATTCAAGTAGTGCACACTGAAAAATATATGGACACATAAATAAACAGGAATACATGTATATGCATGATTCTGTTTATTTCAGATGCAGTTAACTTTATTAATGATCATGGGGTTATTTAATGACAGAGAATTTCAGTCATATCTCCAAGATGAAAATGTAAATTATAAAGTTTTGGTCAAAAAATATGAATGGAACATTTATGACTGTTGATAGTTTTTAAGATTACATGTAATGAAAAATCTGTGCTGACATACTTTGATCACATCAGTTTCTCTTCTGAAATTCTCAAACATTGTAAAGGTGTAAAAAACTGCACAAAATTATGATAATTTTGGTTTAATAACATTATTTCAAACTGTCTAAAAAAAAGAGATTAATGACACCTGAAATGACTTTTATCTGACTATATCTTTCATTTTTTGAGCACTCATATTTAAATTAATTAAGAAACCTCAAAATTTTCTAAAAATCTTCAGTATTTTGGAGCAACAGACTGTACTTAAATGCTTTTCTGTTTTTTTTTTCTTACAGCTATTTAAAAATGCATGGGAATTTTTATTGTCTAACATCATCTACCACTATTACGGTACTAAATAGATACTGTACCACATGTATGAGAATTATTCTGGCCTCTAGATCAAACTTGTTTCTTTCTTTGCTATTAAAAAAATTTTACTACCTTCAGTCTTCTCTCAAACAGTAATTTTAATCTTTATATGCTTCCCTAAGGAAGAAAAAAAATCATAACTCTTGAGAACTTACTGCATTGATTTTCTATTAAAAAAGTAACAAAATCAGCAAAATACTATGCAAAAAATTTGTAGACTAGAATTATTACAACGTTAGCCAAATATAGCAAAATATTAAGCAATCAAGTCATTCAGACTTATTTGTTGGAGAGATTTCATTAGTAAGTATAGCACAAGTAAAACAAAGATGTCACATTGTTCAACCTAACCGTAAAATTATATGGGCTTTGTGTTCTGTAGCTTACAAAACAGTATTCCCAAATGTAGTCTAATCTTAAGAGACTCAGTGTTTTTCACATTTTCATAACTGCCATAAAACATCTGCAGCAGCAACATGTTTGTGTTCCTAGGATTGGCTTTTTTATCTATTTTAAATAGCTGGTCTGTTTAGGGTCTGGCTCTGCTTCTGTGGCTTCTTGATGAAGAGCAGAAAGATAAGACCCAGCATGGTAAAGTTATTCTTCATTTCTGTTGCTTAACAGAAGCAAGTCCTTGCTTAGAAACTTTTGGAAAGAAGTGACTCCTCCTAGTTTTTACACCCTTACATCTGGTAGTTTGACCCCATCTCCGTACCCTGGAGCACCATGCCAAAGAATCAGAGCATGTAAAGCTCTCACAGTTTTTCCTTCACCCTGTACCACCTTTTGAAGACTAGAGAATACAGAATATAAAAGTTTATGTCAACAGCTAAATTGCTTTTGGGGTCTGCATTGTTCCTTCTTTTCCCCTTTATTTTTGTACATCAAAGTACAGAAAAGCCCTGGACTACAGATTTTATATTGATTTTATATTTCATTCTCTTACTTCAAAATACAGATTCATCAATTCTGCAAATTGGTAGAGCAGTTTGAAGTAAACTTTTTTTTTTTTTCTCCTTGAAGAAACATAACAGTTTCGTTTTCTGTGATTCATGGGATCATGTACTTGGAGGTGACCTGAAGTAATGGGAAGGTACATGAGCATCTGCTAAAAACTGTGAGTTAAATTTGGAAAAAGGTTTACAAATCTGCAAAGCAGCAGAAAAAGCAAAATTGCAAACATACAATTTCAGAAATTAGGAAAATCAAGAAAAAATGAAGGAGGTAATTGTAAAGCAGAACATGCTGAGGCTAGTCAAGAAAAGCACCTGAGCTCATCTCTTAGCACAGAGACCAGCCTAAGCAACTGGGTAAAAAGAAATCATCATGCAGGCCAGATCCACCCAGCAGAGCTTCCCACAAACACAATCTTGTCATTGCTGCCGTACTTTACGCCTGCTCAGGATGATGGGTTCTTGGATGCTGAGCTGAGGAGAGGAAGTGGCTAATGCTGTGATAACTTTTGCCTTAAAAGGAGGCAAAAGAGGCAGTAAAAGGCAGTAAACCCTACACCATGTCTTTTTCCTGAGCACATCATCTGTGTGTCAAAGTATTCAGAGTGCCCTGAAAGAGCATGGCCAGCAAAGCTGTGGAATGGCACAGGAACATGCCAAACTGTTTTCTGAGCACAGGCAATAAAGGGTCAAACAACTCTTCCAGCACACATTGGTAAGTGGTCAGCTATTTTGGTCTCCTGGGGAGAAAGTGAATCTGGGGAAAAATGGGGATTTTTTTTTTTCACTGTTGTTGGATTATATTATTCAAGAAAAATTGTCAATTATTTTTATTGTACTTCTTTCTCAGAGCAAGTGTTGGCCCAGGCAGGCAGTGTGTTCCTTGTGTTTGCTGCTGTTAAAAAAGCCAAAACATTCTCACTGGCACACATTCCTTAGAAACAGGTCACAACAACAACAAAAAAATCTCCTTTATTTAAAGTTATTATCTCTTTCTTACAGCAATGCGTTGGCTGCTGGCTCTTCTGTTGGAATAGGGGTCTCTTGGACAGTGACATGTCTAACAGCAGTGAAGATAAAATGTTAAGTCTAGCTGTCACAGCTGGCCCTTACACCTTACTTGGACCCAAATAAGTAAGTGACACTAGCTTCACATCCATGTTTCTAAGAATCAGAGAAACATTACAGATAGGTCCTGCTCCTTGCCTCCTAAGAAGATGATAAATTGGGACCTTGTTTCTTAAAGGTGGTGTCCTTTTACTTGTACTTTTCCTTCACCATAAAAAGAAATTGGGACAAAAAAGGGGAGAGGGCTGACCAGAGATGAAGCTAAGAATCTGTGTCTCCTACTTTTCAGGCTCTGACAGCATTTAAGTGAAATTTCTGAAAGTCGGGACCATTTCAGTTCTGCACATCAACAAAAGATATAAATATCCAAACTGCTTCTCCCAGTGTGATGGTGGAGGTAAAAAAGTCAGAAGTGATGAAGAACATGGGCATATATATAATTGTCTTGACAAAAGGTAACCAGAGTGGATTAGTAGGGAAATACAAATTATAACAAAATTATGAACCTTTCCCCAATGGATGTAGGAAGCCCAGCAGCTGGATACTTTTGGCAATTATTTTTTATTTCCAAAGCTTTGCAAATAGATTTAGTACATCATGTTTACTCTTCAGCATTTTGACCAAAGGAAACCTCAACTGCAGCAAAATTGTGGTGTATTTAGCACAATTTATCATCTATGTTTCTACAGACGTTTCTGTTCACACTCTGGGTGCAACTAGTATTACACAGTTAAAGGAAAATCTTGTCATGGAACAATGAATCCATGTGACTTTGTGTTCTGGAACTGACATAGATTTAAGGACCACCTGAACTGACAAGACCTAGGTGTATTGTTGAAAAGGAAAGCTTTTTGATTAAATTTCTGTTTTCTGTAAATTTTTTGCAGATGACACTCAGTTATTTCATGTTTTGCCATGCTGTACATCAGTCAGGAATGCAACATTTGTTCTAGATGCCAGTAGTACCCATTACTCTTCTCTAGGAAAATGCCACTTGGGTGACAAAATCTCTTTATCCAGTTTAATTAAAGGTTTACTCTGGTAATCTTAAGATTAAGACTCTTAATCTTAGGTAGTTAAAATGCTTTGCTAATTGCTACTTGAACAAAATGAACTATTTACAAATTATCATTCTTGAAGGAAGCAAGGAAATGGTAACTGTGCTCAAATTTTCTTCTGGGTAAATGCTTAGTTGAGATCTTGAAGAACATTGAAATGAGTATTTATAAGTAAATGTAATGGTGGTTAGGGACTTCAAAACTTAATCTCAAGAAGATTTAATGGGAGGAAATATTATTAAAGTAAAATTAGTATCACCTAACTTCAGTCATGCCAATGTTCTGTATCTAGTAAAATAGTATTTTCTGTAATCAATGGCAATGGACAGGCAAGTCCTAGGGCTATTAGTCTTTGCTGCATTAGACACTTTACATTGGGAAATGCTTCTCTGACAACTGACTCCAAAGGGAGTCCAGATAATGAACTCAGACTTGATACCCAACTCTTATAAAGCTAAATAAAATGAATCTCATTCTTCATTTCCAGATAATAATAGATGCAATCATTACAGTAGCTCCATATCCACAAACACCCACAGTTCATTACAAGACTAGCACATGAGCATGATATTATTAACGTAATTATTCTGGATAAAACACAACTGTGCACTTAAAAAAAAAAATGGGAGCAGCTTTTTTTATCATCCTTTTTTTCTTTTTTAATTGCAGTCCTTGATGTATTTAACTATTCCTCATTCTAACATGAGAATATTATCTATTAGGTCTTCTCTGCTTGAATAGTATTTGTTCCTGCTTTTCATTATACCCTTCACATCCATTTTTTCTCTTATCAATAAAATTGTTTTGCTTCTTTCCTTAAGAGCAAGGATACATCTTTTCATGACCCATGATATGTCCTGAAGTTGCATTCTGCTTTCTTAGTGTATATCCACACTGCTGTTTTGTTGTTTATCATCCTCAGTAAAACATCATCAAAACCACTTTGGGTGAAATCCTACTTTGTTAGAGAGGTCACTAGAAAAAATTCACTTGTAAAAGTCTTAAATGGGACAATAGGTACTTCTGTTTGTGGAGAGACCCATATGAAAAATTAAGCCTTCTACAAATCACTCAACCAGTCAGAGTTTCTCTCTTTGGAATGCTAAAGAGATGCTATTCAGGGCACACAAAACTTCACCCACTTGTCAGGGCTTAACTCAAACAGGAAAAGAACAAGCATGTACTTAATTACACTGCTAATGAGCATCATGGTGATATAAGTAGCAAAATATAAGTTATTACCTGAATAGTATTTACTCTGTTTCTTAACAAGCCTAAGTCCATAATATCAGAGCAGTCTTATTCACATATTTCAGGTTTCACTCTGAACATCTTCTGTTAAATACTGCATAACTAATTACTGTTGAAGCAACATTGTTCTAGAGTAACATGGGAATTGAATGCTTTAAAAACCATCTACCCAACATTCTCCAAATCTTTTAACAATGACTGTCTCTCCTCTTCATTCTTTCATCATTTTCCTGACCATAGAATTTGCTGAGCTTAGATTGTTCTTGTTTTCAAAGGTGCAGATATTCAGCTTTTCCATGAAAAGGCTATGGTTAGCCTGTTTGCACCTCAGGTTTCACCTTTAAAAAGTGAAGACTCTTAAAGCTTCTCTTCCTTGCAATAATTCACTTTTGCAAAGCTAAATTACTTAACAACTGCAAAATATGCTGAGATACTGCTGTAAAGAAGGTGTAATATGGAACCTGCAAAATTATGCTATAATGCTTACAAATGCAGAGAACTGGGTATGGGAACAGAATCAGCAGTTTGGGTGACAGGTCATTTGAAAAACAGAATATGAGAGAGAGCAAGGTCTCCAGAGAGTAATTTAGTTCATTGTCTGAAGATTTATGCCTGCTGGTGTTGCCAGCTGAATAGGTTTGTTCCATACAAAAATATGAGTTGATCTATTATATGACTTTTTAAAATTCTTTCAAGTCTTTATTTCAGAGAGAGATGTTATCTGGTTAATGTACATGCTGTTGTAGCAGGATGGGGTGGTGCATTTGAAATATACCAGCTTAGGTCAACTGAATCCTTCTTGTGGAAAATTCTTGTGGCAGGCACTTTATTGTGGAATTATTAATAGTGCTTGTTGAAATAATATTCTTTTGTTTTGTGTGAACATAGGATTTCAAACAGGATGTCATGCAAGGGCTTCTGCAGAAGATAGTAATCAAACCAACAAAAAAGCTTGAAGAGATGTCTCATGATTTATTCCATCTCTGAATGCTAACATTCTTATATGTATTGACAATACATTGACAAGTATTGTAATGGTTCTGAAACAGATTTTCAGATTATCTTAATGATCTAATAATAAAGTATTTTAATAGGTTTTTTTTCCTTGCTTTCATGCAGTATTTTTTCTTCTGCTCTTGGTAAAAACATAAAACTGGAAATAAGTTTTGTCTGTTTTTTTTTTTTGTACATTTCAATGTTTAACATTGTATGAAAAATGCTGTCTGATGTAATTGTGCAGAAAATGTGTCTTCCTATTAACTTCCTATGAACTCTGCAAAAATGCCTGCCTTATTTTTGCACAGCTCAGTTTTATATTAAGCAACCTGATTTTCTCATAAAGAAGATATGTGGAACTAAACTTCTCACTAATTCTCCCTGTGTCACTACTCTCAGGAGAGATGCAGCTGCCACTCCAAAGTATAAATGCTGCATGACAATCCCCAGAACAGCATTTAAAAATTATGTAACAATAAAAGAAATATTTTGTCCATTACTTGGCAGAGTTCTTTCTCTCTGTCCTGTCAGTGGCATCTTTCCCTTTCTACCACACCTTTTTCCAGTTTGGTTGAAGAGTTCCCTTTGATTGAAAAGCAAGATTATGTAAAGGGAGTAACAGAGAATAAGCAACTGTAGAAGCACACCATCTTATAAAATAAACAGAATACAAAGATAAGATCACATTAGAATTCAGAGATTAAATGACTGCACAGAAGAAACTAAATGGTAATCTTAATTTCTAATTCTATGGCAGGAAATCGAAATATTTTATAGTCATTAGGATATCATTGAAATACTAAAGGACAACACAAGAAGCTTAGAAGACTGTTGAGAAGGAAACTTCAATCAAAAATGCAGCTGGCTTTTTTTTTTTGACATTTTTATTTCTTTTNGTGCTGTTTGTCATTTCAGGCCATCCTGGACAACCTCCCTGGATATTTGCCAGACTACTTACATGTGTTCTGGTGCTTGTGTGTACTAAAATGTGAGTATTAGGGGCTGAATCAGTGGTGTTTTAAAATAAATTAGCATTTCCATTCTGTGAGACCTGAGAATGCTGTGAGACCATACTGTGCATGTATACATAATAATATATAATATATAATATATAATATATAATATATAATATATAGTATATATAATGTACATACTGTACCTGAGATACTGCATCGACCTTCATCAATGCCACTGATATAAGGGTGAAGAAGCACACACAGCCCCATCTGTACTGTGCCATTTCCCCACAAGCAGCTGGAGGCTTCTTGCAGTTGTGGACAAGGGAAGCTCTCCATCACCTCTCTCATCTGTCTAAAGCTGACCTGGAAATTAAATTTTCTGATTTGTGAACAATTGGCTAGTTCTTTTGTTTTGTGTGGTCTTATGGGGGAAATACCCTGGGCCTTTTCCTTATTGTCCTCATTACACTGAAGATCTTCATGTATATTTACGTAAAAATATAGATATCTGTAGATATTCATATATATTCATGGGTATATATGTATGCATTTCTTGTCTTCCTTATGGGAAGGAAATGGAGAGTCATATAGAGAGATCATTTTAGCTGATCTCAGATCTTCTGGGTGTGACACTTTCAAATCACAAAATCCAGCCCATTAAAGAGCAGTATGAAAACATGAGGTGTGAGCCAACAGCCATGTCCTTGGGTCAGTCAGATTAGGCAGGAGGCAGAGTTCAGCCTGTGGCACATGGGCTCCTTGCAGACCTCAGGATGGGGCCATTTGTTTTGAAGAGCTCTGCTGGGATGTTCTGCACTCAACCCTAAGAATTTTCACCATCATAGGAAAGCATATAATTTTTGCTTCCTATTTTCTCCAAGAAAATATCCATTAGCCATTGAATTCTGTATGAATTCACATAAAGACAAATATTTTTCCTATTAATTATTTTTTGATTGAAATATCTTTATATTTTGCATCAAACCTGGGAAAGACTTTACTAAAGAGTTTTCCCAATACTTAATGATAAGGATTTTATTAAAAATCCTCAAATTCTCAGAAATCCATAAAAATAAATCAATGACAATATGACAATACTGCTATCTTAATTATATCTTGGTTCCTTCTCCAAATCATGTTATAATCTCAGCTTAGCCAAGTATATAAGCAAGTTTCAATAATTCAGATGTCTCCACATTAGAATATGACATGACAGCAGTCATAGGACTCAATTCCTTTTCAGTGGAATCTAGTGGATTGCTGCCTATATACAATTCTTTTCATTATTATTTGAGTTAATGAGATTGCTAACCAAGTAATATGAAGCAACTAACATATAGGAGGAGGCTAATGTCTAAAGGAGACTCAGAGCCCTAAATTCATTTGGGATTTAACATCTGTGGTGTTCACCTGTGATGCTATCTGTTCTGATTCTTCAAGCCACACCTCTCTGTGAAATGTCAATGCATAGAATGAACTGCATAATAGTCCTGTTTGACACCAAATATGACACCCTCATGACACTCAAAGTGTTGAGAAAAGATACTGGTGCAACATTGAAGGAGTGCAATAAGAACTAAAAAGACATGTCATGACAAGTATTAATTATGTTGCAACACATCACTTGGAGGTGTTGAAGTGACTCTAGGACAGGTGCAGTGCAAGGCTCAGTGGATTAGACTGGTCTATGCTAAATGGAAGGTTGCCTTGCCCCACTAAGTCATACAAGGACAAAAAGAGTGCAAAAGAGTTTTGAGTTCACATTGAAACAAAGTCCTTCCCCAAAGCTGAACTCTAACTCAAATCCCATGCAGTTCATTGTTAAGGTACCCCTCATGCGAGATGATTTACTGCCCTGTGATGCATAAGGTACTAAAACAACTCATATTTGACTCAACTCAATTACCTCAAATACCAATAAATCAGGTCTTCTAATCACATAAAAAATGCCTCATCACTCAGTTTTAATTATCCTGTATGGTGTGCAAAATTGATGTCTTGTATTTCAGAGGTACCAAGTTGGGATTTTGTAGTTCTTGTATGACATCTGAACATGTTTTTCTTTACTGACGGCCAGTGTTCATGTGTTTTACTATTGTACTTGTACTAAATGCCTCAACAGATCTATAGGTCTTCTTCACAGGCCATTGACGATCAAATGATAAATTCTGAAGATGGTTTTCTTTTACAAAACATTTCAGTGGACCACATCTTGTATGACCTAGCATAGAACAAATGCTCATTTCTGTGGGTTGTGCTACTGAACTTAAATTTATTGCATTGTGCATCTCCATAGAAGTATTGGCTAACCAGAACAAAATGGGCCAAACTGTTGTTAGAGGGGAGAATTAGCTAATCTCTTTTTGCTACATATGATGCAAATTTCTCACCTTCTGAAGTCAGCATCCTGTTTAGCCTCTACAGAGGAACAGATGCTTTTAGCGATCATGCATTTGACCTGCTTCAGACACAGATTTAGGATCAAATAGTTTTATATCTTAACAAGGTGGTTGTTTTGTGGGGTTTTGTTTCTAATTAATATGAAAGAGTGAAGTTCAGTGAGATGCAAATCTTCCCAGCAGACTATGAGTGATATAAAGGACCGTATGTCACACATGNCAGACACAGATTTAGGATCAAATAGTTTTATATCTTACAAGGTGGTTGTTTTGTGGGGTTTTGTTTCTAATTAATATGAAAGAGTGAAGTTCAGTGAGATGCAAATCTTCCCAGCAGACTTCAAGTGATATAAAGGACCATATGTCACACATGCTTATGCCACCTTCAGTAATTCTATCTGTGTTTCAGTCTGTGATTCAGACAAATGCTTTGCCTGTTTTATATTGAACTAGAGGTTACCCTAATGAAAGCCAGTGACTGATGCAAAATAATTTCAGTTAAACAATACTGAGCCAAGTACTGAACTTTGGGGGACACTTCTGGCAACAGGCCTCCAATTAGACCCTGTGTCACTGATTATGAGCCTCTGGGACCGGCTGTTTAGCCAGTTCTCAATCCACCTCACTGTCTGCCTATCCAGTTCACACTCCCAAGTTTGCCTATAAGGATATTCTTGCTCTTTTGGAAGGCTGGGATAATATTTGCTTTCTTCCACTCCTCAGGTATCTCTCCTGATCACCACAGCCTTTCAAAGATGATTGTGAATGCCCTATTTGTGGTATCCATCAGCTCTCTCAGCACTCATGGATGAATCTTGTCAGGGCCCATGGACTTGCTCATGCTAAGTCTCTGACCCAATATGCCATGGCCAAGCAAAAGTCTCCCTTCCTTCCTTCCTCCTGGGTAAAAGATTCCTGAGGGGTGGTCTTGTTGATGAAGAACAATGCAACGAAGGCATAATTTGAAAATAGCCTCTCATAGTATCATGTTGTTGTTCCCTGGGAGAAAACAAAGTTGCTTCATGTAAATAAAATGCCGTGAGTCCTGAACTCCAATTCAAATGTCCCTTGGGATTCACAGAATGTTCAAGTCATGCATCTAGAAATCTGTACCTTTTTGCTGATTGTGCTGTTATGGTGATTCCCCTTCTCTATTATGAGAGAAGGTATTATGAGACTGGCTCTAGAGGCCCACAATACCTCATTATATGTTTCTAAAAGCTCAGCAATGCTCTTGGTAGTATAGAGTCTGGTCACCATGTCTTTTAGTAGTCCTTACTTCAGTGAAGGTTGGTGGCTCAAAGCTGAGCTTGTTTGGGAAACTGACCATCAGAGCAGTTTTCACTTTTAATTTTGCAAGTCACAGTCCTTGCAACCTCAATTTGTGTGACACTTGAAATACAGACTTCTCTTGATGAAAATATAGTTGCAGAAGTTCAGCTGTCCTTCTGCCCTTGTTACATACTTGACAAAGTCATTCTGGCCAGGTTTTTATGCCTTTTTTCTCTCCAGTGTCAGAATGTGAGGGAAATGACCTAATGCTGTGATAATTTCTTTAGCTCTGGTGAATGTACTTAAAGAAAACAAACATAATTAGCCATTTTTACATAATGAGATATTCAGTTTTTTCTCCCTCAGCAGCATTTGAATAGAGTATACTACTAAGAAGCTAAGTTAGTACCTTTCTATGAAAGCAGACCATCCTAAAATTAGATTATGGTTTTCTCTTAAATGTTCAAGTTTAATTTTCAATGTGGACTTTCTAATCTCGTAGATAAGCCCAGAAACAAAGCCCAGTGAAGGGATTTTAAAAGTGTTGTTTAGTATGTTTTGAGTGAACCTTATAAAACACATTTTGCCAGCAGATATTCATGAATACAGCATGGAAGGCTGGCATGTAAGCAACAAGCTTCCAAGCATTAGACACAGAGGTATTCAGGGAAAGAAACAGTAGTTGCACCAAGTAGATATGCTGCCAGTCTCAGACTTGCTCAGTGTCTGGAGGGTAAAGAGTTTACCACGTCTTTGTGTGTATGTATGGTTAGAAACCAAAACATCAAATTTGTATCGCTTTTAGTGATTTGAAGCCTTATGAAGTGAGCAAAGGAGTTGTAGCTGCTTTACTGGGAGCCTAGAAAGCAATAAAAAAACTCCAAGGATTCCTAAGGTAAGAATTCTAGAGAACAATACTGAACCTTAAGAGTGTGAGTAGCGAGATTTCTAAGGCAAGAATCAAAAGAGCCATGTCTGACCGTGTAGTCTCCTTTACTCTTACTCATGCATGTCACATTCACTCATGAAGCCTCTTTCAGGCTAAGGTTGGGACATTTTCTGTGGAACAGGCAACAGTATCCAGTACTTTTCTTCTTCTGTGGGGTCTCCTGATTCTCATTTAAACTTCTACGTGCAGCTGTACTATGAATAAACCAGATTCATAATCTACTTTGCTGACAGTTGTATTCACTAAAAGTGAATAAACTAAAAAGTAATCTAAAGTAATCTAAACTTAAATTATTGCTATAGTTTGCAGATAATTGTTGGCTGTGATGCTGATAATTGTGAAATCCATATGGTTTTTTTGCACTCATTATATTAAATGTTTCTTAATGACTACTCACTTTTCTTTATGTATATCCTTGTCCTTATACATTATGACTGATGCCAATAGTCAGTGAGCTTTCCCATGCTAGCAAGTGAGGAAACACAGATCCAGAGCAGTCTTCAAAGACAAAGGGTAGATACAAACCCTGCAATTTCTAAAGGAATTTAACATGTGTGGTTAATTTGTTTAAACTTGTGACAACATTTGCTGAAATGTTTATTTACCTCAGAAGAGTTTTCACAGCAGTGACTTAATGTGATATGGATGATGGAAAGCACTAAATCATTCAAATAATTATTACTACTAGTACATCCATCAGAGGCTTCTCAACAAAAGGGATGGCTGCCTTTCTTTCAAACAGTTCTTTATATCTTTTTAGAACAATGGCTGAGGACACAAACTAACATATTCCATGTTAGTGACTAAACCCACTTGCATACATTATGAATAGGTTATTTTATTTTCATATCTTTAATATTTTAGAAGAGTTTTTAGGCAGCTAGAAGATGATCTATGAACAGTGTAGTATGAGAGCCTAAAAACCCTGAGGTAAAAATAAAATGTCAGAAATCTGTTGTATTGGATTTGCTTCATTGCCCTCTGTGGCACTGAAATAAATTTATTTTATAATGAAATTCAAATTAAAATTTGAAATATTCAGAAAATAGCTGATAATCCAAATTCACAACTCCCATTCAGAAGGAGGGAAATAGATACCCAAAAATTGCAAAAGGAAAAATTAAAAAACTGGAATACAAAATTTTAACAAAGATATGTGTTATGATCATCTGCAGCAAAAAAATATATCACCCTGCAAAACAATGAAGTTGAAAACAGCCCTCTAATGAGGCTATACACATCTTCTGTGGAGTTCTTAATTTTCTTCAAAAAGAATAGTTTGACTTCTTACACCAGCTTTGTAGTTGATACTAATTGACAAAACTAGTTGATACTAATTGACATCATCAAGCCAGAGCAAGTAAACTGTTAATTCATCAAAGGCAAGCAGAGTCCTACCTAATATTTTTGTGTTGCAGATAAAATGTGTCATTAAATATATGAGTGCATTGAAGGGTCTTCAGTTCTGTTCATGCTCAGTATTTCACAGATGTAGTTTATCTTTCCAGGGGGAAGAACATCTTATATTTTAAGGAATCTATCCCATCCTTCTTGCACCACTTGTTCTACAGTTAACCAACAAACTCTAAACCACATCTTTATCCACTGGTTTGTAGATCTTTAGATAGCTGGTGGGCAGATGAATAGAGTCTTTGTTTATGCTCTTCTCTTTTTCAACGGGGTGCTGTCCTCTAGATGCTGCTGAATCATCCACTGCATTTATTCCTATAGATCTGTGTTCCATTTATGCTATTAACACTGACTTCCTTTAGAACCAACCTTTGTGAAAAGAGGTCACAAGCTCTCTGGGGCAGATGACAGATCTCCTTAGTGTTACAGAATATTTGCCTTTTCTGGAAAGCTGTATGTTTCCAAATACTACAAAATGACAGAGTTCATTCAAAATAGTGCAGGATCAGACTATATATATATGTAAATATATGGATTTTAGACAAGTACAGCCAGTAACAAGAAGGTAAAAACAGATTGGCAATTTGTGTATGCCAATAATAAATGACGTAAAATTAGAAATAGGAAATGTCCATTTTTCAGATTAAAGCAGGGGATTTTAAGTCAGTTATTCACAGCAGGAAACTGTTAAACATCATACAGTTGAAGAACTATTTAGATCTAAGACAGGAAATCTAACCACTAACCCAGCACTGCCAAGTCCACATTAAACCATTTCTTTTAAATACCTCCAGGGATAGTGACACAACCATCCTCTTGGACAGCCTGTTCCAATGCTTGACAATTCTTTGTGTGAAAAAATATTTCCTAACATCCAAACTAAACCTGCCCAGGTGTAACTGGAGGCCATTATCTCTTGTTCCATCATGTGTTACCTGGGAGAAGAGGCTGATCCCACCTGGCTGCACCCTCCTCTCAGGCAGTTGTAGAGAGCAGTAAAGTCTCCCCTGAGCCTCCTTTCCTGCAGGCTGAGCACCCCCAGCTCCCTCAGCTGCTCCTCACAGGCCTTGTGCTCCAGACCCTTCCCCAGCTCCGTTGCCCTTCTCTGGACACGCTCCAGCCCCTCAATGTCTTTCTTGCACTGAGGGGCCCAGAGCTGAGCACAGGATTGGAGCTGAGGCCTCAGCAGTGCTGAGTGCAGGGGGACGGTCACTGCCCTGCTCCTGCTGGCCACACCAGGGCTGATACAAGTTTAGATGGCTACACAGGCACACTTCTGGCTCACATTCAGCCACTGCTGGCCAGCACACCCATCTTGGGGCTGGACAATACCCTAGGGCTTCTACAGTGTCACAGGACACCTATGCTTACGTAGCTTAACCACTCACCAACCACACCATGAAAAGCTAACGGGACTTCTGTGGTCTTGGGGCATAATTTCCAGCATTATGTGGATGTCCCATGTACAAGGTCAGCAGGCACCAAAGTTAAGAGATTTGAATGCCTCCATTTTCAATATACAACAAGGCAAGAAAATGAACAGCTGATAAGGGCATTGGTCAAAGCCCAGTAGTTTTATTGTTCCGTAATCTTTTTGGGTTGTCATTCTTTTCTTCTCACAGTCTCTCTGGAAGCAATAATCCACCAGAGATTTCCATAAAGGAACATGTTTTAATCTAAACCCTGATCTTACTTTTTAACTTTTTATTTTTACTGTGATTTTGGTCTAATCAGGATGAGAATGTGTTTCTAAGGAAAAGAAAACATTCAAAAGTACTGAAAAGGCATGTAGCAACAATATTACAGTGTGGCTGCCAACAACTGGACCAAAAACTATCTGAAACCATACTGCTCCCTCCTATGAATAACTTGAGTTTCAATAAACCACCCTTATTTTTTAGGGGCATCTATAAAGCATTTGCATGGACCATTTTCATTCAGTGCCTAAGCAGTGTTCTGATGGATATCTGCTGATAATAATTTCTTCCTGTTGCAGGACACTCATGGTTCAGTGATGCTGAATGACCCCATGGCTGAGCAGCCCTAACTGCTTTCCAGTGTAGAGCAATGTCGTGAGTGAGAATGGGAGAATCCAGGTGGCTAAGTAATTCAAAAAATACGACATTTTAAAGGCACTCTTTCCATGCATATGCCTTAGCAGAATAGTTTGGCATATACATGATGCAGATTATGCATGGTCATTGACAGAGGTTGCATGTAGGTCTTCTATAGTCAAGAAATGCTCTTATATTCTGATTCTAGGCCTCCAGGTTTCTAGTGCCTCAGGTAAGGCTGCTCAATAAAATGTGCAATGTGCACTTTTATGTTTGAGTGAAAAAGGCCTAAGTTATTTAATATGTATTGCTGCAGAATGAAGAGAGGCTATGCTGCTGCAGAAAACAGGAATAGAACTCTCCAGTTGGGCTTCTTCTTGCTCTTACTATGTAGTTTTTACATCTATAAAAAATTCACTGATTCCAAAATCTTATTTACAGTGATCAAAATGAGAGAAGGTGTCAGTTGCTTCTGCTATGGAATGTCTCAATATTGTTAGTGTTTGTTTCACTCCTTTTTAATTTAATAGCTGCATGGATGCTTGAATATATTACAGACCTGTTTAAATTCATCTTTTTGTCTGATGAAATTTTAGAATTTAGAGGAAAAGATCATCACATGATTTTGAAAAGGATTGAAAAATCATCCATCTCTTTCTTTACCATAGATAGAGAAGCTCCTTATAATCGTGGGTGTTTGTCATGTAGGCACTGAAAGAAAAAAGTGAGTACAAAGTGGTGATTATTTCTTTTTAATGCTTTGAAGCTCTCACTGCTTGCAACATACAGGCTTCCTCTTGTTGCTAACATGTCTGCCTTTTTTTGTTTGAACTGTTTGTTTTACAGAAATAGATCTAGGCTCACAACACATTTCTTAACAGCCTCTCATTCTCAATACATATTAACGCCAAGTCACACACTGTTTTATGTCACTTATAATGCTGTAAAGTATTTATGCAGAAATTATGAATCAGAGAAAATGAGGTTGTAGGATTTTATGTTTGTATCAGGGAAACTTGTGCTTTATCAGACAATGCTTCCAAGACAGGTATTTTTCACATCTCTTTAATTTTGTGGCATCATTCCTCTCTGACAATGAAATGCTACAGTTTTCTCATAATGAACGACTAAAATGGAAGCCAAGTGTGATAGGAATGAACACTATGGATAGATGAGGTTATAGAAATGAAAAGGAATTGATCTACCCCAAGCAAATTTGTATTGGTAATCTGGTACCTTTTCATTAATGGTCTCTGAACATTACGTGCAGTTTTATTATGAGATGAAAATAATGAACAAAATTTAGGCTAAAATAATAGAGAAAATCGAAAGGCACATGCTGAATTGTGGAAACTAGTAAGCATTTCAGAGCTCCATTTGTTTACAAGAATCAACAAGGAGCTGGAAAAGGCAGTAATGCCTTAACATTCAGAGAATGCAATTCAGATATGAACAAGCTGATATTCATGGAGTTTTCCAGTTCCTATTGCATTGTTATCTGCTCCATACTGCAAATATATACACTCCTGTACTTGCCATTTGAGAAATGAAACGGCAAGAGGGAAAAGGCAGTGCATTTCATTGAAGCATGAGAATTAAAGTCAGATGCTTCAACATTCTCTCAGACTGATTTACCTCTACAATTCTGTGCAAATCATTACCATTTCATATTTTAGTGAGCCTACCAGTCCGTAAAGACTGCAATATTTTCTCATTTCACAAAGATGTTGCATGGATTCATTTGTATGTATAAAATATTTTTACAGATAGTGCAGCTATTATCTTTGCTTAAAAATGAACCTGGTATTTGCCTTTGAGAAAGAAAAACCTTTCTGATCAAATCCCCAGAGAAATTTTTAGTTCCTGGTTTTGTTTTACTGCTTTGATGCTTTCAGTGCCTTTTCTAAAGAATTAAAATGTCATTAACAAAAAAAGCCTACATCAGTCTGAAATGCTACCTACAGTCGTGATTTGTATGGAATGATCTCACAGACTACATTTTTATATTTTAAATGAACGCAGAGTAAATGTATTCTCTTAGAATAAAACAAAGTAACTCTGATTATGGCTGCAAAAACCTGATTTTCATTTCTTTGTACAAAGCCAAATCTCCCTCTGAACTTTTTAGTTCCTCTACTGCACTCCCAGGAAGCCCTATCTTTAGCAATATAGAGCAATGTGTCTCATCTTTTGCTTTGTATTGCAATCTGCACATTCCTGATGATTAATGGGATACACACAATAATCATTAGAGTGCAATAAATTAAAATTTAACATTATGGAATTTATAAAGCTTAAAAAATAAATAAGCATACATAATGTCTCCTAATTAATTGCCAGTTGCATGAAACCAATCTGCAGTACGAGCTGCTATTACTTCTCTGCAAACAAAGACCAATGGACACAGAAAGCCCTTTCAAATCAGTTGTGTGCATCCATGATAACCCAGGTATCCATATTATCATCTGCCTTACTGCCACAGGGGTTTTATAGCTTCCTGTGATGCACCTGGTATCAACCACTGTCAGAAATGAGGACTCGGCCTCCATGAACTTCACGTCATGTTTATTCCCTACATTAGCTAATTCTGTCTTCAGTTTAACACTTAACTCTTAGGTAAAACTTCAGAGATCCAAGTGGAATTTGAAACAGTAGCTGGTACCTCATTATTTTCACTGGAGATAAGACAGGCATGAGAATTAGGAGCTCCTTGATATGAATCTCTTCACATATTCCTGAGAAAAGCTCATGTAATGCTTTTTGACTTTTATACTTGCTCCAAGATTTGATACTGAGCCAACTGACCTGGAGTGAAATGACTGTATCATGTAACAAGAATTATTAAAGAAAGAAGCAGAAAGTACTAATAGCTAATGACTATTTTACAGTATTTTTTCCTGAAATTACAGAAGCAGTGCTCATATCTCACAGTGGACATAATTAAAGTCTGCAAGCTGCAACAGTAAAATATATAATACTCCTACAATTGCTATGAACAAAATTTTGAAATTGTTTAATTCCTCATCTATATGCACAAATAAGATGACACAGTTAAAAATTATTCCAATAAAGAGATATTTACAAGTGGTCAGTCATATTTTGTTTGATTCTATTACTGTTGGATCAGTGGACCTGATTGCTAAAATTAGTTGGAGGGTCTTTGATATCTCAATGTTTTCCCGCATAAAGGTTACATATGTCATTTAGAAATTTTAACTATACCAGGAATCTTTTTATTTTAAAAAATCCCAGCAAAACAAAAGAAAAACACAAATACCCCCAAAACCCCCTGAACTCCAATAAACCAACTCACAAAATTGAATATATGGTAATATTTTGGTCTTTAAAAATGGGAAGATACAGACTTGTGAAATCAAAGAGATTTGTATATGGAATAGAAACTCACTAGTTTTGGTGACCTTATTTAGACTTCCATTTTACAGCTGCAGTAATATAAGAACAAGTAGTTCTAGAGACAATTTATGTAGAGTAATGGATTTGTTGATTCACCAGAGAATTATTCTAGTACTATGTCAGTACAACATGGTGTTGCAAAGACTCAATATTTACCTTTTAAGTGTAATCAGGCAGTTACATATCCAGATGAGATAAATGGCATAAAAAATTCTTGAGGATGTAAAAACCTGTTCAGCTTGGATCTGTGAATTTCTGTAGAGGAACGCAGAAGGTAGATCATACTTAAATATCCATCTCTATCTTCTGCATTTACACCCAAACCCAGGGCTAGATAATAATTTGCAATTGCAAGACTGTAAATCAGTTTTGGAAACTATGGCTATAGCCCAATGGTAGATATTTTACTGTGTTACTTTAATAGAATGTTACCTGCTGAGTTGAATTTCTGATGTGATACCAGAAACAGTGCCCTAACATGGTGATGCTCAGAAACAAAATATGGGTTTTTTTTATCTGATGATTTTCCTGAAGTGATATGAAAACAGGATACAATAGGAAAATTAGCTATACTCATACTCTGCATAAAATTTCCCATATGCTGGATGATACCATGAAGACAAGATTAGGGGAGGACAGAAGGAGGGGAGGATAATTTCAAAAAAAGCGTTTTGACTGTGTTTAAATCTGTTCTTTAAAAACCTTTCCTTTGCCCTCTTCAGTGAGAACATTTCAAACCTTCAGACAATTTCATGAACAACATACCCACATATATAGGCAAAAGGTCTGATGTTCAGAAACAAAGATCAGAACTCCCTGGAATGACATAAACTTTATTAATAAAACAGCAATGACAAATCGAAAATGTGTGGTGTTTCTTTATTAGCTCATTAGCAATGAATTTGGATTAGGAAAGAATATTTTGATAGGAATACAACTATATTTGCATTAAATAAAAGTTTGTTGAAGAAATGTTTCTGCTGGTTTATAGTTTCATCAATATGTTAATAGAAAGTCAGCCAGGTGTGCTATTATTCTTTCTATTGCCTTGAAAGTTATGCTTTAGAAAACTTTACTCAAATCAACATTTCCATTTGGTACTTGAAAAGCATATAAAATTAGAAGAGAAGGGAGAGACAGAAAACCTGTGGTATCCAGTTTACAATAACATCTTGCCATTGATTTATGTCTCTGCCTTTTGAAAGTGTAGTTTAAGATCTGTCCTTGAAAACACGGATCATATCACACTGCCAAGTATTTTCCAGATATTAAGGAATGTGTCTTTTGCCACTGCTGTGAAATCAGCTTGCATTTCCTGAAACAACATATAGAAATATTCAGTATTAGTGCAGTTTAGGACATGTAATCAGACTTGATGTCTTTTATAATTTTTGCAAATTGTCTAACTCAGTCCTAAATTAGCTGCTGAATTCAAAATGAGAACCACTACTTCATATTGAATATCAACTCATAGTAATGGTATAATTTCCTGGGACAATATTTAGATATAAAAACATTTGTGTACATATGAAAAGACATATATATACACACACATATATATATATACACACATGTACATGTACATATACATATACACACATAATATAAAAATCATAATGTGTTTGTGTTGGCACGTTTTCCAATTTAGTAATTCCATCTAAGAAAGTGAAAATTATCTACCGCCTTTTGATCTGTAGCTGCTCCATATTTAGTATAGTAGTCCCCAGGTCTCTTGAGCTAAATAGTTACTGCAAAGACAACTGAAAAAATTCTGACAGGTTGAGTTTTATGAGTAGTGTTATAACTAGGTTTTTGTCTCTGAGAAGAGTGTCTAAATATTAAAATATCTCTCTTGTGTAAATTGCTAATCCTTTCATACTTGGCTTTTTTTTTCTGATTGGGATAGCAGGTTTGAAACTTTTTTTTTGCAGAAGTTTGTTGGGATTTTTTTTTTTAATTTTTTACATTATCATAAAACAGAAAATTCAGAAAAAGGGTTAAATCTTGATGTTTGTGATTATAGTAAAATACTTGGATATTTGAAAATTAGAGCAGCTTAGGCTGAGATTAATAGATGTCTCCAAGGCCCCATAATTATCATTCTGATGACATATGACTCTTTGTGCTAAGTTTTGTTGCATATTATCTGTTTTCAAGATATAATCATATGATTTTCATCATGTGTTGCAATTTCAAACATTAAAAAGTGGTGATATGTCCTGGGAAGTGTAATCCATTCACAGAGCTATTTTTGTTTGAGGGAGTGAGGAAGGGATGTGTTTGAGTTATAATCCCTGTGAGGTCCTGCAGCAAAGCCCAGACTGAAGTTAATGCAGACAACAAAATAATATAATTCTATTAATGTCAAAAGACCCCAAACTTTTCTCATGCTGGTTATCTGACCATATCTTTATTTCCTAACAGGAAAAACACTTTTCTTGGAAAAAATTATTTGCAGAAACTGCATTTTCCTGCTTTACAAAAAGAGTTCATTACCACATTTTTCTGTGAATCCTTAATAAACCAAAAAAAACCCCTAAAATTAATATTTGAAAGCACTTTGCTGCTGGATGTTGAATTTTCACATGAAATTTCATCAATACCCCGGTGGTTTATAACAGCACAAGCTTCAGGGGCAGGCCAAGTGAACAGGAGATCAATGGGCCCGCCTGGGATGTGTGACGGTGTGCGTAATGAAGTCCAAAGTGAAGAGCAGCAGGCTCAGATGTGCATAAGCTGTTTCTGAGTCCCTGAGCTTTATGTACAGCTAGGCACTGGACAAGATAATTGTGCCTGCTGTGCAGCTGGAGGTGGGATTTGACAGCCCCTATGCACACAGCTGAGCGGTCAGCCCTTTCCCAGATGAGAGATGTGGAACCTGAATGCTAATTACCAGATTTCAACCCACTATTGCAACCTGCTGTAACAGCTCCCAGAAGGGGCTAACAGATACACACTTCTCTCTTTTTCTGAGGGAAATTCTTTTTTCACAGTTATATAGACATATGGCAATCCCTGGTTCTTCATTCCTGCAAGGTCCCCTCACCCACTAGGGCCAGCACCTGTCTGTGATCCACAGAAGGCAAAGAGGAGCTCCTGGCTGTACTTTGGGGAAGTTATGGCCAGGTCCAACCTATACCTGTGGTGATGGTTCTGCTGCAAGGCAGCCCTGCCCAGGCCTGGCTACAGCCCTGCTGATCCACCAGCTTATGTTCCTTCACTGTGCCCATGAACATCCTGGGGCTGTTGGACGTTGATTCCCCTCACCAGGCCTTATCCTGGTGCACATTCATGAGAGGTCTTCATAGTGCCCTGATGTCTCTCACCGTTTCCCAGGTAGCTGGAGCAAGTGCCTTGGCAACATTAAGGAACTCCTATTTTTTTCCTTTCTCATCAATGCAAAAAATTCCAATGCTTTTTGTTGTTTTGCTGCATACTGTAGTTTGATGACATTGGATCCACCCAAGGATACTGAGGGAACTGGCAGAAGTGTTCACTTAATACTTTCCTTCATTTATCCACAGTCCTGGCTGATGAGCCCTCAGGCAACTGAAAGTTAGTAAATGGGATGCCCATCTACTAGTAAGGGTGGAGAGCAGATCCAGGGAACTACAGGCCTGTCAGCCTGACCTCGGGGCTGAGGAATGTCGTGGAGTAGATCATCATAAGTGACCTCACATGGTAGGTGCAGGACTAGCAGGTGATGAGGCCCAGTCAGCATGGGCTGGTGAAAGGCAGGTCCTGTTGAAACAACTTTATCTCATTTTATGAGAAGTTGACCCACTTAGTAGACAAGGAAAAGACAGTGGATGTTGTCTGCCTGGAGTTTAGTCCTGGAGAAACTGGTGGCTCATGGCTTAGATGGGGGTACTATTTGCTGGGTAAAAAACCTGGCTGGATTGCTGAGCCCAGAGAGTGGTGCTGAATGGAGTTACATCCAGCTGGGTCAGAAGTGGCATTCCCCAGGGCTCAGGTTTGGGTCCAGATCTGTTTAATACCTTTACTGATGATTTGGATCAAATCAAATCCTCAACAAGTGTTCAGACAACACTAGGAGTGTCGATCTGCTGCAGGGCAGGAAGGCTCTGCAGGGAGAGGCTGGACAGGCTAGATTGGTAGGCCAAGGCCAGATGCAAGAGGTTCAACGAGGCCAGGTGCTTTTCTGAGTCCTGTATGTGATGTGTCAATTTATCATTGAAGCTCTATGCTACCCTGAAATGACTCTCTTAAAGTCACATGTAGCAGCTTGTTGACTAGTTCACACACTAGTATTGTGCCATTTTTAAATGTAGTTTACAAATTTAAGATATGAAGTGAGGTGTTGATTCATGTTTAAATGCTAGAAGATCAAACCGTGTAAACTGCCTTAGTAAATATTTTAGACATATTAAGAAAGCAAAAAGGAGAAAGAAGACAAGTACTGACAACTGGTAGGAGCTTTTATACTACACTCGACATGCATTTGAATATCTTTCACTCTTTCTGTGCTTATAAACCACCAGTTAGTGGTTAATATTATAAATTATTCTGTATGAACACGAAGAAAGAAAAGCACTTTGGATTTGTCAAATTGATTTTTATGTGAGTTATGATTAGACAGGGAAATACTGCTGCTGTATTACTGGAAGGACCCAAGCAAGAAATGCATATATGATTAAAATCCAGGTCATATATTCAGTCTCCCATGTGTTATACCAGTATTTAAAAGACTTAGTTGTTCATACATCTTCTGCGTTTCTAGTTGTCTCCCACAGACTTTCCAAACCTCCAGGGTTTTGTCATGGTAACAGCTTAATTTATCTCATTTCAGCCTGTGTGATGAAAATTTGCCAGAGAACTCTCTACAGTGCCCCCAAACATTTGTTTGCTTTGGTTTATACCTGACAATACAGAAAAAATTTAAGTTCCTTTTTTGACTTACCAAACTGAATTAATAGGAAAATTGGTTACAATGGCCATTGTTAAGTAATTTTGCCCCATTTCCTTCTGAGATTTGGTAGTATAAGACCTATCATGTCACTTAGAACAATATTTTGAAATAAAAGTTTTAAATTTTTTCTTGCTCAACAGACAAGAGCATTCAGCATTCATTAAAAGCATACTGGGATAAGGAGATACCAGCCAGGCACAACAAATATCCAGATCCATTCTAAATTAAACTCAGCTTGGGAAGGTGTAGCCAGCAAACTTGGGGAAAATTAATATTTCTATATGCCTTCAGTGTCCAACATTTGTAACAGACTTGTTATTAAATTTTGCACTGAATTCCACCTAAGTCCATATTTTAATTTAGCATATTACTACTGGAAAATACTTTGAAAAAATATTTATGAACAAAGGCATTTTAAGAATTTATATTTGCAGGAGACGTAGCTAGTTCAGCAATGTTCCAGCAATGTTTTCCATGTAAAAACTGACTTTTAAAATGGAGCCTGCTCTTTGCCATTACAGTACTGGTCTGTTGGAAATGTTTATTTGAATTATTTAATTAAGAATTATTGGAAAAAACTTGATTTTGGGGCAAGATTTCTGTTCACCAGTGAAAGCCAACTGAGCTTACTATTCTTACCATGATGGTTTCGTACAAAAATATCACTTCTACATAGTACTTTTTGTTTGTTTTGACGGTGCCCACTGTCTGATGTGCAACAAAACCTTGACAGATCTAAAGAAAGAAAAAGTTAGTGATTGTTTCCATGTGAATTCATGAAAATGCAGATTACAAAACTTTTCTGTAATCTCTGTTATTGGCTATGCTTTTACCAACAGCTTCCTCTGAGAAGAAAGTGAGGCAAATTATTACAGCTGAATTTTTTTCGCTGACACAAACACACACTAGACTTGATAAGAATCCTTGCCTTTTGTCACCTTATTCCTTTTATCTTGGGAGACACTCATTAGCTTCTGCCTCAGTGACAGGTAGGTCAAAGCTGATCTGAAGTCCGAGAAAAATATTCAGCCTGGGTGGAGACAAGAAATCTGGTCAAAATTTGCAAACAAAAAAGAGCAAAATGTGTCATCTTACTTGATATAAAATGTTGTCCCACTCAGTACTTAGCACAGATGCTGCCTGAGTGAGTCATTTGTGCAATATACTATAAACACAAATCAGTTCGTTTCTTGGAAAACACAGAGAGAAACTTGAGCTTGTTCATATTCACAGAGCTATTCCATTTCTATTTTGAAACTTTGGTCTGTATGAGGTTAGCAGAATTACGACCAAATTATAAAAGAGTTGCTTTGTTATTAAAGTTTGTCTTCTGTTAGCTCCACAGATATGAAGGACATGCCAAATGATTTTTAAAATATTGGATATGTCTTTTAATTAAAATTTGTTGTGAGACTTTTCCTGCTCACTTTTCTCGGCTTTGATTCAGCAAAGCACTTAAACATGTGCCTGGTTTCAATCCCATCAAGTAGTCTCATGGTAGCCAAGTGAAACAAGCATATGGTAATGAATGTGTTTAAGAGGACAGGTGCAATTGTTTTGCCTATAAGCACACAGGATAGAGGCAATTATGTACCAATTTCTCTTTTAATTCATAGTGTTCTTCTGTTTTCTATCTTCCTTAGGTTCTTTAATCATCCATTTAAAAATAGGATATCAAAGTATGTTACAGAAATATGCCATCAGACTGCTGCCAAGTCAATTTCAAGTAAAAAAAGGAATTTTTATGTTCAGCTGAAAACAAGACACTTGAATTTGTTGATAATTTAACATTATTTGTTAAAAGTTTATTCTGAAATTTGCACAAGTTGTGCATTATAAATTTGGAATGGTTTGGGTTTTTTATTAATTTTTGGGTTTTTATATTAATTAAATATCAATTATCTCTGCAAAATGGCTTGGAAAGAATCAGCAGACATCTTTATCCTCTGCTTAGATCTCTGTGGTAACAAACTAGCAATTTCTAATTTTAAACAGGAATGACTGACCAGAACCTGCTTTTGGAATATCAAAACATTGTTTTTCATAATGTGGATAGAGCTTCTGAATGGTTGCTTCCAAAGAAAATAAGCTTCCATTTCGTCCCATTTTGAGAATAAAGGCTCTTCATGGCACATGGATGTTTTACTTCTTCTAAGTACTACTTATGCTAACAGAATTTCACAGTCACAAAAAACAGAGGCAGTAATGCTGCAACCCCCTTACCTTCAAACAAAAATTGCTAAAAACTCAGCATTTTACAAGATTTCAAAGTTATTAAATTCTGTACATGTAGAAAATTCACAACTTTTCCCGCCTAGGGTTACTATACAAGCTGGGACAACATTACATATTCTGTGTTGAATTTGTGTCAACTTCAGAGTGAAATCCATGCACATTGTAGGTTTTGCCCCACTGAGCATTAGAATCTGTCCATGGTATAACCAGGGCCTGATCTTTTGGGCTTTGAACTTTGTCAGTGATGAAGACTTGACTCATTTTCACTTCAAGGCATCACCTTGCTTTAGATCAGTGAGGAAAACACCAACCTGGGTGGAACTTTGCCTATTGCTAAAAGAAACATTTAGACTCCTTGAAGAAGGGTCTCTGGCTTTGGAATTTGCTATACCAACACTTGACTGAACAACTGAGTATCTTTAGGGTGTGTTTTCTGTCCAAACAGCTGGTATGTATTTATTACTGCATGTGTGCATGTGTGAGAGTGCATGCTCAGTTTCTGCAGAACAAATGGGCAGTTTAGATTCTTTGAGTTTAGGAATGGATAACTTTGAATCATGCTACTGTTTTTAGATCTAAATGAAGTTTTTACACAATTATTAAATTATATTGAGGCGTATGGGGGCCTTTCTAGAATTTTAAACTACTAAGTAGACGGAAAACAAATAAATGCTAAAGCTTTCTACAATTTCAGATCATCACATATTCTCATTGCTACCCAATATAACTGTAATCCCTTCCTGCAAAGTTAACATTATAATATAGCTCACAGAATTAATGTTTTAAAAATAAATGGTGTATGCTATATTTACTGTAGAAATTGAAATTGCAAAGGTTTCTGAATCTCCCAAATCCTCACATTATGTATTTTCTTTTTGCTAGGTTGAAATGTAGGAGATCATTTTCTAATATGCTATGAATGAAAAGTACTCCTGATGAAATAAGACTATTATACTTGCCTGCAGACTTGGAGAATAGATTGCTGCTAAACATAGTGAAGGTCAGAACTGAAATGAGAGTATTTTGTTTCATACAGGTTGACACCAACTCCTAGAAGTGTCACTTAATTGGCCGCCGTTGATGGTATCGATAATGAATCGATAGCATTGTTACAATAGTGACGAGCAGCAGGTAAGAGTGAGGGGGTAGGAAAGCTATACTATTTTAGTATCTTGAAGTTGGTTGCTAAGCACTAGCATAATGTGTAGAATGTATTTAATGACATTCTGAGCAGAAAAACAAATAAGAAATTGCATGTTAAAGATAATGCAGCTGCTGTTTATAGAGTCGCAATTACTGGAGATGATTTAAGGTATGATGCTTATAAGAGCTTGCTCTAAAAAAAAGTAGATTACAAGATAAAGAAAAGAACTCCTTTACAGTATATTATAGCCTTCAGCAGTTCTATGAGTCTATGGTTGGAGTAAGGGGTAGTGGTAGAAATAGTGAGCATAGTTAATTGGTGTTTAAATACAAGTGCTTGTTCAGGATTTGTACATGCTTCACTTTCAGAGAAAGTCAGCCGGTAGTTATCCTGTCTTCAGACAGACTCTTCAGGTATTTCTTATAGTTTTGGAAAATCCAGAGAAGCACTGTCATGATTTACACTGTGAAGGAGAATAGGAAACAACTATTCACTTTTTTCCACAGCACAGGAGCTAACAGACATGAAATTAAATTATGGGGTAGCAGGCTTCACGCAAACAAAAAAAGTTAATTTTGTGTGGTATTCATAATGAAGTTGTCCGACCTACCACCACATGGCACTAACAATGCCAGAGGCATTGATGAGTTTAAAAAGCAAAAAAAGAAATTCAGAAAATAAAATTCCATTAAAACCTATTAAAAATGACTTCTGGGTCTGCAATTACCTAATTCCCAGACTGGGAGTTTATCTGAGAACTATCTCTTAAGGTTGCCCCACACTTATTTTATTTATCTAGGTTTTTCTTAGCCCACATTACACAGGCTCCTGGACTAGGTGAAACTCTGATTTGACTGGGCATAACCACTAATGTTTTCTTATATGTTCTAATATACAATAACTTATGACATGATGGAACAAAATTTCTATTTAGGTTTGTTTTGTTCTTGACTAGATATTGCTCTAATACTGCAATATGATTTCTACAGACCCCACTGTTAATCCTTCAGACCTGGATTTAAGAAGCTCACAAGAATATGAACCAGAACACTACAAATGTTATCTTCTTTATAGGTCCATTATATGGTTTATCCAGCAAAAGTCCTTCTGTATAAAACAAGCAAATGAAATGCAGACTTCTGCTGTTATGCCATATTGGTGCCCTTATAATGTCACTTGAACAGGTAACAGAAAACAGAAAACATTTTGACAGTCACAGATTATTTCCATTGGAAAAGCAGCACTTGATCCAAGCTAAGGCTATAGTTCAGAAGTAGACTCCTCTAGATAGGAAGAAACTAAGCCAAATCTAAAGGAGAATGGCAAATTCAGTGAATTCACAAGGCAGAAATTAAAGGAATTTTATGATTTTGTTTCATAATTTGCATGGGGATGTAGTTCTGTGAGTGAGTACTATGGGTAAGAAGTGAAAAAAAGCCCTACTTACTATCTGCTCTGCCTCTTCCTTGATGAATTTATACATACAGGAAAAATGTAGACTTGGCAGAACAGTAATGCCACTACTCTTTCCTATGTCCCAAGTCTAAAAATCCAGCAAAACTGCACAGGAATTTCACAAGATAGGATTTTGGCTTTAACCATCTCAATGTGTTAGTATTTATAGCTGAATTGTAATTTTTTTTCAAAAAAGTGTAACACAAACTATTACAAAATGGAAAAAAAAGTGGTAACCTGGGTTATTGTTGGTACTCTAGACCACACCCACTAGTTTTTCCTTATGGGCTAGTCATTTTGAGTTTTTACAACATATTTTCACTAAGCACACCTATTACTGCTGAATCTGTCTTTAATGTTACCGGAATTCTTCACATTAAATGAGTTAAAGTTTCAAAGCTGTAGTTACCTGTGGAGACTGGTACAATTGGTTTCATACATTTACTGCTCGTTAGCATGTGTATGAAGCAGTTTCTTGCACCTTGTATGTCTGTAATGAATATTAAACCATCTCATCTACTCATAATAATGTAATGGCTCCTGTGATGACAGACTCTGTTTGCACAGGAAGCAGATGTTGATGTTTACCTAGATGTAATTTGCAATGATGAGTGGTGGTGAGCTGAGGTTTTTTCCTGCCAGAACAATTCGGTCTGTGTTAAGCTTCTGCAAAAGCTTTTGTATGCCATTACAGTCTCTTAGGTCATAATAGATATACATTTTATCTCAGTGAATAATTGTGAATCTATACCAAGATATTAAATTATGCATATAAGAAAACTATTTTAAAATATATTTACTAAGTCTTTGAAATGTGATGTCCAGGAAAAATTCTGGGTAAACGTCAACCAAAGATGAAAATAGCATTTGTTGGGGTAATAAATGGATTTCTGACAAATAAATATGGTAGGAATTATTCAGAGAGAGTGCCAGTGGCTAGAAAATGAAATCAGTAACTCGTAAGGTTGAAATAAAACACATTTATTTTAGTAGAGGAGTGCCATACACTACAATGAATTACAAAAGGATTATATGAATTCTCCATCATTTAAAGCCTTTAAATCTAGGCTGGAAATCTTTATAAAAGATACTTTTTAGTTCAACTTGACAAAAATTGATGAATGATTTTTTTTTTTTAACCTGTGTTATGCCAGAGATAAAAAGAGCAGTATTGGGATTTCTTTTTGTTTTAATATCTGTAAAATCTATGATATAATGAAATACAATCAGATAACCACATATATTGTACTTCTGAATTCTAAGTATATTTTTTTACTTTTGGACATAATTTACAACTATAGACAAATAATGTCTCAGGAATTCCTGTTTTGAATTTGGAGTTGTTCTTCCCTATGTCCAGTTCTTTTGTCGTCTCTTTCTAATCCTAAAACATGTCTTCTCATCATCACGCTCACATTTGGATTTGGGAACATAACAATCTTTCTTGATGAACAATAATTTATTCTACGAGTTTCAGGCCCACTTTTCTGAATCTCCTTTCTTGTTGTCGGCATATTGCAGGTATTTGATTTTTGTCATTTCTTGGAATCCTGAAATTAGATCTTAATGAAATTCATAGTCAGACATAATCTATAACTGTAATGATCATATCAGTGCTATATACAGAGAGTCAGCACTCATTTCTGAAAATATTCTGTGTTGAACAGAAAAATGTGGAAGGCATGTCCAGAAGCAATCTTTTCCTTTGTTGTTTCCTAAATCATACCATTGGCTCCAGAGACAATAAACCCAGGGAAAATACAGATCTTCTGTCTCTCCTTATTTTCATCAAAGTGGATATGGTACTGCTTGGCTGAAAGTGGTATTCTAAATTTAAATCAGTTGCAGTTACACTGGACTCAGTCACATTTTTTTTCCAAATTTTGGGATGCCTTGTAAAATCACAGTTGTCTAAACTGTTAAAAAAATTAGTCCACGCTTCAATAGAGATTGTGAATAGAGATTGTGTCCTGATCACTTGCAGAAAACTGGCCTTAAAATTTCTGTTTCAAGGCCATATGGAATGATCTGGAATTCAACATGCATTCATAAATGTATCTTTCTATATTTTTTTTTTCTTTTGGAAAGACAACACCTTTCCACTCTCTAAGGTCTTCCTTTGGGGGCTCTTTTGAAATTCCTTCTCTGTTTTCTTTTGCTAATTTTGTCCTGCTGCATCTCTTCTGTATCCTGAAAATGCCTTTCCCTCCTTGACATTTAGACTCTTCAAGTATTTATAGATTGTTACCATGTCCCCCTTTAGTCATTTCTTAGACAAACTATGCATATTTAGCACTTGCAATCAATCCTCATACATCAATCACTCCAGAAGCCTAATCATTTTTTGCAGCTTTCTTCAGATCTTCCTCCAATATCTGAATATCCTTCTAATAAGATGCCTAAAATTAAATACAATGGGTCATGTCTGCAGCTCATGTAAATCAGTGTGACTGTGCTGAAGACTCTGTTGATTCATGCTAGCTAAAGTTAAAGAGCAACATTTCTAGTGCAAAGATATCAAAACCGTATATATTTTGTGAAGTGAGCCTGAAACCATGCAGAGCTTTTTTTCATAGTAAAGCTTCTTTGAATTAATTTCCATCACTTAGCTACACTTTTGAATAGAGAATTTCCAGTTTGCTCCCTTTAAAACATCAAAATAATCTGCATTTTTGTATTTTTATTAGTGTTTTGAGGAGATCCTTCAGCCTCCCTGACATACTTCCTTTCCATCCTCAGCACAGCCATGTGTCCCAGACCTCCAACTGGAGGTTTCTGCTCACAGACCGTGGCCACACAGAGGTGATGCAGGGTTAGAGTGGCTGTGGGAAGGATGGTTCTAACCCAGAAAGTAATGAGCATCTATGGCTGGCATCCTCCCAAAGCATATCTCCTATGTCTTCTCCTAAGAGAAATATTATCATCTACCTTGCAGCAGCTCATCTACCTTTGGACTCCTCTCTGTCACTCTACTGGCTCCATCAAACATCCATCCCTCATCACATTCATTCCAAAATCAGATCGTTGTGTCATTATAATCCAGCAAAGGTTTTGCAGACTCATAGTAGAGAAAGATATGCTTATTTTTTAAAACTTTTCTTTTTCAAATTAGCTATGGCTAGAGGGCAAAAGTAGCAGCCCTAATTAGGCTACTAATAGCTCTAGGCCTCATGTATTGTCAATGGAGATTAATACACTTTTTTTTTTTTCTGGATAATTAATACAGTATTTAGTGGAACAAATTAGCACTAAAAATAAGTTAAAATGAAATTTATAAATAACATACAAAATAGGGTATCACTAATAGCTGCAAAATGGTGACTTTCCATTAGAAATACTGTAGAAGGGCTTTCACAATTAAATGTAATAGGATTAATCTCCTGTAATATATTACAAATACACACACACAGAATTAGTGAAGAAACCTATTTCACTAAGTCACTGTGGTCAATTCTTTCCTGAATTGACACTGTTTAGGGGGAGAGGCATGGATTGTTGTTGTTTCTGGACCCTTATTTTCCACTTTTTTTTAAAAAAAACTTCTTTATTTGAAAAAGTACAGAAGCCAGGCCACTTTTTAATTGATAATCATAAAGGAAACCTATTGACTTGTTGTTGTTCTAAAAACAATTTTACATATGTGTTTCCCTTCCCCATCATTTTTTTTTTTTCAATTTACACAAATTTCTTTGGTCTTCTCATTTTAAGTGAGTGTTTCCTGCTTGATTTCCTTCAGAACCATTTAGTACAACTTCTGTTTCCAAAGACTCATAATTCCACAGGGAAGATAAAACAAATGCCATCTAAGCTATAAACTGTATGCCGAAAATCTTTCCATCCATTACAGAAGGAATCCTGTGATAACATGGAAGTCACATATATTTGTTCAGATCATTAGGGTCACAAAATTGGGATAAGGGGGATTAGTATTTGCTGTTATACATAAATATATATATGTATATTTACAGACAGAAAAATCAAAGCTTTCATGAGATGCTATATATATTAGCATTGTGTTTCACCACAGAGAAGTACATAGAGAAACACATTTTGAAATTTCCCTCAGCATTAATCAGTATATGGTCATGGTTGAAATAGATTAGACTTTCAGATGCCAAGTAGGCTTCTGAGATAGACTGACAACCATTATAAAAGCTATGGAAATAGAAATTTGGCATAGAAAATAATGAGGTCATCTGCTAGGCTTGTTTCTCCTCAGGATACTCTTGTTATCCATGGTACTTCCCTAACTACTTCTCACGAATTCTTTACACCAACTATAGGGACTCATACTGCACTCTAACTGTAGATTACAGCTAGGTCTCTGTTTCTGACCTTGTACACCTCTTAAATGTTTTGCAAGAAGTGGAGTGAAGGGAGTAGAAAATATTGATTTATGAGGTATGGTAAAATAGAAAGCTAATATTGAGTTGCCTCGTCTTTTCCTTGAAAGCTCAAGGCTGCATTCTCAAAGGATTTATTGTGACTGACTTTGGAAAAACAGAGGTTGCCCCAGTCACTGATGGTAAACTAGTAGCTACATGTACCTATTTTACATCAATTGCTCCTTGTCACAGTAAACAAAACAGGTGTTTTTCATTCTAAGGATGAAGGAAGGAAACTGAACTGTGCTTCCTGTTGGAACTTGCTGAGAAAGGGGAGAAAAAACTGTGGGAACAAACAGCAAAAATATCTGAACAGTTTATTACCATTGCCAGCTGTCCGCTTGCCCATGCCTACAACTAACACTGCTTTCTAGGCAATCTTAGGATGTCACATTTTAGCTTGTTTGTCCCTTACACATAATTAGTATTGCATCTTCAGGATTGGGGTATTAAGGAGTAATCCTCCCTGCCTTGTAACAGAGCCTGTGGAGCCTGCCTGTGAAGAGAAGCAGAGGAATTCTGGGATTGATAGCATCACTTGGTAATTGACTGACAATAAAATGGTCAATGAAATACAAAATACTGCTCAATGGGAAAAGTAATCATATCTATGCAGACACAAATATGATTGCAAAATTTGTTATGATCGAAGGAATCAAAAAAGTGCTATGATGGTTCTTTGAGGAGAGCTTAATGCCCAGTAAGCTCAGAAAGGCAAAATGTGATATTAGAAGTTGTTAAGGAAGGAAGGTAGAATGAAACAGAAAACATCATTAGTGCAGCATATAATTCACTACGACATTTATATTTTTTAGTAATTCAGTGCATTCTAATAGTCTCATCTGAAAAGTGTTAGGCAGAAATAGAAAAGCAGGAACAAATGTGACAAGGATTAGCAACAGTGCAGAACAGCTCTGTTTTTAAGGGAGATTAAACAGAATAAGACTTCCAATTTGGAAAAGCTGTGATATGGTAAAAGTTCATAAAATCAGGAGTGATGATCATTCAATAGCTCTCAAAGAGAGCAAGAAGTTGTCAAGTGATATTTTTCAAGCAGCAGGTTTAAAACAAGCGAAGAACTTTTTTAATATGATTGCAATTAAAATGTGGAACTCATTGCCACCGGATATTACGAAGAACAAAGGTAGAAATGCATTCAGAAAAATTTACAGGAAGACTGAAAAAAATCCCTCAGGGGCTGTTAAACACAAATATCTGAAGTCATGCTTGATTTAAGAAATCCTTATAGCAGTAATTATCAGATACTTATAGCATTCCAGTTTGTCTTGTTCTTATATAACTTCCTTAAGCATCCAGTGCCCACGGCTGGTCCCTCTCACAGCACTGTTTCAGGTCCTGGACAACAGTCCTTCCAGGTGCTTTTCTGTTCTTGCTTTCTAAAAGAAATGCCAGTGATCAGAAGGAAAGAAGGCCACCAGGTAGTGTGGAACCTGTTTTGAGGAGTCAGCTGGGCTATAAAAATGACAAATTCCTCTGTTTTTCTAAGTGTTGCCTGCAGAAGTAATGAAGGTAACTGAAGCTTTTCAGAGCTTCTGAAACTAATATTTCTGTGCTTAGAAATGATCTGCATGCTTGTGAGGCAGAGAGAATGAGTGTGTGCAGCAGCACTGTGATCTCCTCTCCGACATGTGTCTTATCAATGTGATTCCATTGCAACCTCCATCCCACAGGTATACCCAGGGAAGTGCTCATACACCCAATTTGATCCCTGCTTTCGGCAAACATTATTCTAAAATATGCCAGCAGCATAGAGCTATTTCTTGTGAGGCACCAGTGACCAGATGGAAATTAAAATTTGTCATTCAACTCAACTTTTGGCTGTATTAGTCTGAAAACAGTTCAGGAAAATACTCTTCTGAGTGTAAGCCACGAAATAGAGAAAAATATCAAGATTTAAATAAACAACTCACTAACATTTCCAAATATCTCTAAATTAATTGTATTTTGTTCTATTTTAAATTATGCCACATTTTTATGGCT
This sequence comes from Urocynchramus pylzowi, assembly GCA_013397555.1. NCBI lineage: Eukaryota > Metazoa > Chordata > Aves > Passeriformes > Fringillidae > Urocynchramus > Urocynchramus pylzowi. The sequence goes on along the minus strand of VZRH01001118.1, from coordinate 136,175 downwards.
TTTTAATTTACTAATTACAGTGACAGGTTTTGACTAATCAGATAAAATTTTTTTCAAATTATTTTTTCATTAATAATTTTCTAATTTTTCTTTACAGGAACTTGTAATGCTGCATTTCTGCCAAGATTTGTCATTGATGTGTGAGTCCAGAGATGTGATTGACTATGAAATGATATCCTTCACAAATGCTAGTAGTTTCTCCTTAGTCTTTAAAAAAACTGGAGAAGTACTGAGGAACTGCTCTAACAAATCCATTATACTCTGGTCCTTCTGTAGATCAAGACAAGGCTGTAAAAGAACATAAGACTGTAGCTTGCAGACCAAAGCTAGTTTTTCCATGTAGTCCTGTCTGACCATTACCCTTCTATTCTGCTCATTATAATTTAAGTAAGGCTTCAAAAGGTTTCTCCTCTGCTTTCTCTGTTTTGGTTGGTTTTTACAGCCAGTCAATAGTAGCAATGCCCTTATCTACAGATAGTGTCCATCCAGTCAAAACACAAGAAGCAGCAATATGCTCTTCTTTCAAAATTGTACTTTGGTACAAAAAAACAAAAACAAAAACAAAAACAAAAAACCCCCTAATTTCTAGATAATATTATTTTAGGAAAGAATATTTCACTGAATTGTAATTGCAGGATTGCGGGTTTTGAAGTGGACATTATAGAAAAAGTAGACAACTTTTCTACTTTCTTTTTTTTGTTAGCCCTTGGGAATTTTAAATTTAAAAATAAGAAAAGAGGAAGTAACATCTTACTTCTTAAAAGTAATTTGTTTCATGTTGGTAAGCAGCAGTTTTGCTTTTACATGTTTATTCACTTCAAAGCATGACCATGCTACTTCATCTCCAAAGAACAATTTTAGCACTCTACTGTTTTAACACAGTTAAGCTGGAAGGCAGTCAAGGGATGTGAGGAAGTAATTTGTTGTACATTTAATGGTGTGAAGTATCCACCAGGGAAAACTTAAAAGATTTCTCTGTTTTCTCACAAAAGTGTCCATGAGTGAAATTCCAGTTTCCTGAGTAGTTCTCTGATTAGCTTTTCACAACTCCGTCCTGTGTCAGACAATTGGAGAGAAAACAAAGATCAGGCTTTTGTTGATATTCATGAACATTACACCTTTATCATCATCCCATTGGTGACGCCTCCCGGATTTGTTAGGAGGGAAGCTTCACAACAGCTGAGCTTATCTTCAGGAACCAGTCCTGTGGTGCTCTGCAGCTGCACGAGGCTGGAGCTAATCTGCTGCTTAACTCTGTTCCTGTGAGGATGCCGAGCACTGCAGCAGCTTAGCGCCAGCTCTGTGCAGCTCCGTGGGCCGCGAGCTGCTGTGCATCTAAACCATCACTTACCCACTGCCTCCTCAAAGCTCCCCTTGGACCTCCATCACACAGGAGTCTGCATTAGCAGACTCTACTGTGGCCCAGGGTTAAAATGAAGAATGTCTTTCCTGCAATCCCCGTCTAGTTCTTCCTTAGAAAATAAATGCAAAGCTCAACAAAGCCCTGTTTAGGGGAAGCTTTTAAGGGATGCTATGCTAGAGCTGTACTACACAATTCTAAACACACTGAGGAGTTCAATTAAGAACACAATACTCCTTTAAGCAATAAAACCTCTTTATTTTTCAAAGGAATTCCTGGAACTGAGGGAGCAGATTGATTTACTTGTAACCTGCACTGAATTGGATATTGCATACTAGAGCTGACCTTCTGTCGTGAATCTGGTTTAGTATTTGCTTTCCGTTAAATAGAGAAAAGCTTCCAAAGAACCCCTTGAGATATCCTTTATGAGACTTTTGTGAGTTGTTACTTGCCTTCATACCACCATATCTCTCTGTGTCATGAAGTCAATCTTATCATTAGTTTTCCTTAAATACTTTCTTTCAAAAATACAATGTTCATCACAAAAAAGGGTGTTTTGATTGTTACTTAAATAAAGTTCCTTGAATAAGTGGTTTTTTTTTTTTTATAAACTTATATTTTATTTCCATGAGCAGTGTTTAACCACAAAAAAAACTGTCATGCACACCCTTCTGCTTATAAATAGTATTTATATCATCACCATGGACATCCTGTTTAAGAAAAAAAACATGTGGGATTTTTTTCTTGTTTTGGCAGTAGGAATAGATGCATGGATTTGCATGCTCACAAGGCTTTTGTATGTTGCAATGAAAAAGAAATTATTCTTGTATCAACCTGAAAAATATATTCCTAAATAAAATTCCACACATTCAATTAATTAATGCTAAGGTATTAGGGCTAAACTAACAGTTTATTGAGTGCTCTTAGAGATTTCTTCTATAGATGTAAGCAGAAGCTATTTCAGCATTTAGAAAGAGCAGTATGTACTAAAGTGGGAGAGAGCTAGGTTTGCTATGGCTATTACTTTAACACATTTTTCTGATTAATTCATTAGTGCGTCATTCCTCAAAAATGAAATGACACTTCACTGCAGTAGTCTGAGAAAATCCTGATAATACTTTAATCTACAGTATATTCAGCAAACTGCTCACCGTTTTCAGCAAAAATGTTTACCCGATGGAGCTATCTTTAAAAAAAATTGCACTAAGTCCGCCTCACTGCATGTCATGCAGAACAAAATTCAATATTTTGGTCAATAACTTGGCAGCAAGATAAAAATGTATGATCTTCCACACCAGGTCAGTTCAAATCCAGTCTCCTGTGTGAAACTATCCCACACAGGAAGTGAAAGGAAAGTTTGTATGAAGAAGGCAAGCCCAGTGACATTTTCTCCAGCCTGTAGTAGTCAAGAAGTTTACCAGTTTTGGAACCAAGAAAGTTATTTTATTATGTCATCTTTTTAAGAGAACCAAAATCATAAGAGAGACAAAGACAGTAGAAGGATACATTTGTTCTTTAGGATGTTGAGTCCTGAGGTGTCGTGGTTTGCCCTCAAACACAGTGGTGTTCCACTTGCCAGGGGACTTAAATGGATTTTTTTTTAAATTAAATAAGACTCTTTAGTTTACACTTATCAGATGAGCACAGAGAATTGTGCTTCTATCAACCCAAATAAAATGCCATGCCACAAAAAAGCAATTGAGAATTATTTTTATCCTCCCCCATCCTACCTGTCTACCTCTGAGTCTGAGATCATTATCTGGTGTACTGCAGGGCTGGTGTGCTTTCACTCTGGAGATTCTCAAGGAAGAGTGAAATCCCTAAGGAGAAAGATAATGGTCACCATAACTGCAATGTTTATGGCTGTTTCTCAGATTCAGTGGCATCAGATGGCTGTGTGTGAGGTAAGTGATGCAGTCCAGTGTCACTGGGGAGCCATATGACATTGCAATGACTTCTGAAAAGTCCCCCTAGGCTGCCTGTTAGTTCCCTAACAAAATAATGCTACTACTCAACAGCACCTAAGGGTCTCTTTTTCTATTGAAATGCCGAAAGAGAAAACAAAGTGAAGGACTGCATTCTATAGTTTATAGTATTTGTTTAGTTCTAACACAAGATAGCTGTACTGAAGGGAAAGAATAAAGAAGATAGTGATACTGTGAAAATCAGAGAGGCAAAAAGGGAGATTGCAGCAAGCACTGAGCCAGAGGCTGTAATCAATTAGCTGATTGCTGAACTTCAGTCCCCTACATTACATCTGCCAGCAGCAGTGAAAGATGTACAGCTGAAAATTCCCCTTCACAAAACCACAAAGCCTGTGGAACTCTAGTCATAAATACTTTAAAACGAAAGGATCTGCTCTGGTATAGATTTCATCACCTTGATAATCAGCAGCCTTTCAGTAGTATCCATTTATAAATAGAAGATCCTTGGAATAGAGAGATGTGAATGCAGATGTCTGACGTAATAAAGCTCAAACTAATCTCCAGTATTTTATTAAGAAATCATTAGACTGAACTGCTTCAGGTGAAATCTTTCTCCATTGAAATTAGCAGCAAAATTCCCTCTGACTTCAGACAGCAAGAAATAAAACTCTTTCAGGACAGTTATTAAGCTGCAGAACAGCTAAAAGGTAAGGAATTAATTTTTATTAAATGGAAATCTATATCTATCTCACAAACATAACTAGAGAAGAGATTCTATTGATTTTTACCTAATTTGTTATATTTACTGATATGAAGAGTCTTTGAGAGTCCCTTTTTTATTTTCTGGCAATAAGTACCTATGATTTTTTTGAATTGTACTTTGGAAAAGGTGATTTTAAAAACAAAAACATAATCTTCTTACAAATAACCTGGTAAGTAACTCAACTTTCACTGCAGCAAACTGAAAAATCCTACCTAGAATGTTGCAATGAATGTTGCTTGGGAAGAGTCTTTTAGCAAGTGTTTCTGACTCAGAGTTTAGAGCGATATGTCTATTTTCAATGCTCTCAGTGAGTTATCCTAGTGCTGGCTGGGCCTAGTCTGACTGCTGGGGGATGTAGTCTGTGTTATGAATTCTATTTGTCTTCTTGCTATACTTATATGACTCTTTAAAATAATTATAGAAAACACTTTAAAAAGAGCATTGTCAAAAGAGACAGGTAAACAACAGACTATCATCATAAATGTTCGAACAATTTGTGATCAAATGGCAAAATTATACTGATGTCAGGATTTGAGGATAGCAAGGCATTTTAGCTTTGTGTACTTCCTTTGGGAAAAGATGTGAACTGACCACAAAGTCCTTGCAATGATCTGGTGACAGTCACAAATGTAGATGGCAAACAGCTCAACTGAAAGAGAGACTCCTTTCCTTGTTGTAATGACTAGGGAAGAATTGGTCAGGAACATAAAGGTAAAAGGCACAAGTGAGTGAGTAAGCAAGCCAATAGTTTGTGAGACATATGAAAGGCAAAGGAAAGAACAGCAAAATAAAAGTATCAGATTTCAGGAAAGTAGGCTTCAGTAAACAATAATTGTCTTGTAAAAAATAGTGGAATTCAAGAAACCTAGGAATTACTTAAGGGAGCAATATTAAGGGTATAAATGCAAACTAACCCAGAACAGGTAGTATAAGATTTGCTAAATCTTGACCTATTCAGGCAGTATCTGAAAAGGTGAAGGTGGGTCATTTCCTTAGAGTAGAGAAGCATTGCATAAGTATGATAATTCTGTGCATAAATGCCACAGAATCAAAAATTATGAAGGCATACAATAGATTCCAGTCCCAAAGGCCATGATGATGATAAAAATATTTCTTTCATCACACACAAAAAAGGACGATACCAAATTAAATAGCAGTTAAAAAAACCCCAAAAAAACAAAAACACCACACTAGAGATGATTGACATGTTTTTTAGTACTTTTTTCTGAATCACTCCTATTTATGAGGATGAGAGATATTTCAATATTACAGCAATAATTAACAATGGATTAAATTTAATACCAAGGCTGTAATTGGGAAGGAGCAGGTTAAATACCTTTTACTAAGTTGGATGTTTTCAATTAGCTATGATGCTGTGATACGTGAAGAATAAGCTGATGAAATATCAATGATAGAAGTAGCTCTAAAAAGTCAAAGACAATAGGTAATGATCAAGAATGAATGCAATAATGATCTTTGAAAGGAATGTGAAACAATTTTAGGAAATTAGATATACTTTAGTTCCTGGAAGAATACTAGAACAAATAAACTATTTGTAAGCATCTAAAAAAACCCCAAGGAAATTAGTCACCATCGATATGGATTTGTCAAAACAAAATTGTATCAGAATAATCTAATTTCCTTCTGTGAGAGAGCAACTGTGGATAGAAAAGATGCAGCAGATGTCACGCATAGCTTTTAACACTGCCTCGTAACATTCTCATAATTAAGCCAAGTCTGTTCCAAACAAAACTATAGAAAGTGGGCACAGAAAAACTTGAATCACTTTCCTGATAAATCACTTGCCAATAGTTCACTGTCAAATTAGAATGATTCTGTGAAGTAGTGTACAATTCAAGATCTTCTATTTTCCTTCAAGACTGGGGAGAAGTAATTGACCTACTAAACCTGCCGGAAGAATCATAGGCTACAACAAATTGGTTGACTGTCCCAGATCTGTGACATTTGTATTCCTATTCACATATTTATCTCTAGTTCAGAGCAATTTCCTTGTATATATTAAGCATAGAAATAAGTATACTCACACTTTGGCTGCATTAAATGCGCTGGGTCACAAAACCATACTGTGTTTCCTGTAAAATGCTTGTTACTTTTGTATCAGTCATATATTTCATTAAAAATTTGGCTTGTTTTAAAAGTTCTCTTTAAAAATTGTCATAGCCCCTTATAAAAAAATTAAATAAGCTGTAAGAATTTGAACATTTTTGAAAAGTAACAAAAATGTTAATATTTCAGTGAGTTTTGATAATGAACATTGTTATACTCAAAAAAAGCCATGAATAGATTATTTTTCATCTTATCTACCATTTGGCTCGATATGTGAATAATATTGTTCATTTTCCTTCCTGAATGAAGAAGCAAAAATCTTCAGAATAAAGTGAGAATCTTTAGAATAACGCTCCTCACTTTAATTAGTAGCATTCATAATTTGAAATGTTGTTTTTCACTTCCATCTTCATTATCTTCTTAAAAGTCACTGCTCCTATAAATATTTTTCAAATTGCATGGAGGAAGATAAAACATACAAGAATGCCAGGAAAAAAAAAAAAAAGAAAAATGCAATGGTTTTTTTTGAAAGGCAGTTTCACTTTTGGAAACCAATTAGCATATTATTTTTGTATTATTTTTCTGCTTTATGGCTTGCAAAGTTTGCATTGCCCGCCAATAGGTGGCACTAATAATTTCTGCATTATCTCAGTGGTTGTTCTGTTGTCTTTCAACATTGATGGAGTTATATCCTAGAATATACCCCATTTCCATCATCGTTGTTTGATTTTGATTTATATTTTATGTTTAACAAAAAAAATTTTTTGTATACAAATACAGGTGCTGATATCCAAGTAAAAATTAAATTTATGGACACAGTACAGGTACATTAATAAACTCTAAACAGACAGTGGTTTTTGCCTGAGGGATCAAATATTAATGTGCCCAAAAAACCAAAGCTGCAAATTGCTGATGCACAGCATCTGAAGGGTACATTTAACACTGAAATATAATGGATAGAGTATATAACTCCAATACAATGTTCATGTTTCTCACTTTCATTTAATTTATTTCTTGGAGAAAGATTTCAAATGTTATTTTTAGAATAGTTGAAGTAAATAGCAACATGCAATCTGAATCTTATGGTTATGATTTACCTGGCTACATATGTCTATGACCACCACTTGATTTCTGGGCACCTGCAATTATCTGTCATTTGCCTGTGAGCTCTGATTTCTTTATTACCCTCTATTTCAGCTTCAGGGTGGCACCATCAAACTACAAGAAGTGAAAGGATAAAGCAAAGAAGAGCTTGTTGGCTGAGTTTCCTATGCAACTCCAAGAAGAGTCAAGCCTCTTTTAGCTCACCAGAGACAAAGGCATACAGGCAAAGTTTTCAAAAGTGCATAGGCTGCAGTGAAAGCTGGATGCTACCAGCACTAGGTAGTTCTCTTCCTCTCCATCTGAGTAAAATTCAGGTTATGACATGCTTTCAACATCCTGTCAAGATCTGCTAAGTTCTTGTGTGAGCTAGCCTTTGCAGATGTGCTGCACAAGGGCTTTCATCATGGCTTGTGCTGTGTTGAAGGCCCAAAATATACCTGTTGTGCTTCACAGACACTGCAAAAACCATTGTCACTTCAAAGCAGATCTCATTTCTGACAGCAAGGAGATGAAGCCAGTTATTTCAGTAACACAACTTTCAGATCTCAGATTTCATGATTTCTCAAAAAATTTGGTTGAGTCAATTTTTGTCTTTTACACTGTACACTAAAAGTCTGCTTTTTGGAAGACTCTTCCCACACCAGCTGTCTTCTGCAATATCACTGCATCACTGGCTGTGGTAGGCATGCTGGGATAGGAAAGGGATGTCAAATAGAGAGGAGACAGATATGCACATAGGAGAACTGAACTTATCAGTAGTATTTGGCAATGAAAGGTCTCTTAGACACACCCAATAATTACAGGAAGATGGATATTTCTACCATATTTCCCTGTGAGATGAGTGTATGCTTTGAAATTTCTGGTAGGAAAGAAAGGTGGCAGCAATAAAGTTAGCACACAAACACCATCTGTGAAAGCCAGAAAGCATCTATAGATCCTCTGCATGCTGTAGGCTTATTGCATCATGTATGAGAAGGGATAGAAAAAACCCTGAAAGAGGAAGGAGAGAGGGAAATACAGAGTAAGCCTTCCCCCACCTCCCAAAAATGCACGATAAAGCTGAAAATAAATATGAATTAAAAAATACTGTACAGGCCATCTTAACACTGATATGTTACTGCCATACAAATCATACACATTTTCCATGTTGTGCAGATCAAATGAATTATTGCCAATTAACACAAAGCTTCAGCCTGAGGCACTATCCATGCATATGTAAAAACTACATCTATCCTGAAGACACAATTTAAATAGAAAACCTCCTAGATTATTGGTAATAAGGTTGCACTCCAAACAAGGAGGGAATATGTTGTGAGTCAGGAAAATTTTGCTGGAAATCTGTAAAACACATCTATTGCCTACAGAAATGAGCAACTAATAAACCCCTGCAGCTCATGCTCCTTGCTCAGTACTAATCTTTAAGTCAGCTCCTTGAATTCTTCTGTCTCTGCCCAATAAACTTCACTCAACATTTCTGTTTTCTTCCCACTGTGCTCTACTCCCAGTACACACCAGCAGGCAACACCTGAATTTACATGGGAATACAAAGGCAGGGTCATCTCAGGCCCTAGGGTGAAACATTTATAGTCTTAGTGGTAAGTCTCCACCATTTCAACCAACTACAATGACTCCAGCTCTCTTGGATGTTTCTCTTCTCAGGACCACTTACTTTTCCTCCTGTGCTCTGCAGTATCAGTAAAGAAAACTGTACTACAAGGTCATCTCTGGTGCTGTTGGTTACAAAGTTCTCATTGGAGATGGTCATTGAGGAGGCTTTGTTAAGCATGTACTTGCTCCTGTAACCAGAACCGTTCTCCCCTCCTTTTTTTTTTTTTTTCCTCATTACCCTGAACTCTGCTGGTTTATACTTTATATATCCTCTAAAGACCTCTCAGGGTGCAATTTGGTTGCTGTTGGGGGAAGAAAAGTGCCCATGAATGGAAAATTCTACTTTCTGCTCTTTCCAGTAGACAATAGCAGAGAATATTTGTCTCTGGAGAGTTCTTTTTATTTATTGATAGAAGGTATCCATCTCAGTTCAACATTTTCATGCCTGTACCTTCACTTGTATTTTCCATTTTGAGCACTTCATATCCATGCTGTTAACTGTGAATTGCAGTCTTATATGGTTTTATCCCTGTAATGCTCTGATGAATTAGGAAATGTCACTGTACTGACTTTATAGGCAACACATTAAGCATCAATACATTGTGAGCTCAGGCTTGTGAAAAAGCCATTCATCACAAATGTGCCAATTCTCTATAGGCATATGCAAAGTTTGTCCCAAATGCAGGATAACTCAGATCTAGCTTTTCCTGGGATGGTTCTGTAACACACTTATAAATAACAGAAAGAAATTAAATGTTACCTTCTTTTACTATATACTAAGTTAATGTTAAACATCTAGCCATTGTTGTTGACTTTATTTTATAACATTTTACCCTGTTTTTTAACTAATCGTCCCAAATTTACAATGAAAATGTAGCAAATAAAAAAATGGAATTTTACTTATTTTTCTTTTATCTTAGGCTGACTGATGGAATATCCTTACCTTCATATCTTTCAGTATTCTTGGATGTGATGCTTGATTTAATATTGCATCTTTCATGCTTAGGCATTTCAGAGGATGTTTAACAAAAAGATGACACCACATGTGCTGCGGTACAGTTCAAGGTGTGTAGGATTGAAAGGGCAGAGAGGAAAGCATGTTTCAAGAGGACAGCATGGAAAAAGAGAAATGCATTATCTATCATTTTTGCTTCAAAATCTCGTGTTTCAGAACCATGAAGTGCAGCAAATTACACATAAACTCAGCTATTAGTGTTGATATAAGAGATTCTGTTGTGACAACATTGGAGTAAATACCATAGGTATATTCATGAATATAAAATTTGATAGGTAGCAAATACCTGTTTAGGAACAAACCTAATGTCATTATAGATTTTGGAAATATTGCCTGACATGTTTGGCAATGCACTGTCAGGATGAATTAGATCCCACCTTTACTCACAGAACGATGCTGTCGCAAACAACGAGCAAAAGCTGTCTTGCTCTGTTGCAGACTGCAGCCCATTGTCTGTGCCTCAAGGGTGCCAAAAGAATGGCCCAGGCACAAAGCAGTATCTAATGCCAAAGGTAAACTGACACTGTGAGCAACACAATAAAAAAGGTTTGCTCATTATTGGTCCAAAACACCACAACAGACATCATTCCCTCTTGGCTAGGTTTTGGACTCTCCACTCTGAGTAATCTCTCAGCACACATCTGTGCTATGCCTGCATCTATTTCTTGTCAGATTTATATTTTGTAAAGTGTCAGTTTGAGCCTACTACTTACAGTCTTTATCATGTTTATCACCACAATATCTAAAAAAAAAAAAAAAAAGGAAAATGGAAGTAATAGTACAATAAAGCACACAATAAGCAACTGCATAACCTAAATTGGAACACTGTTCTTTAGATTTTAATAAACAAAATAAAACAAAAAAACCAAAACCAAAAATTAAATACCACAAAACAAAACAAAACAAAACAAAACAAAACAAAACAAAACAAAACAAAAGCAATGAAAAACTATGTCAGGGAAAATTTAGGGACACACTTATCCATACAGCAGATGAGAATTTCGTGCAGCAGTTTAGGAATTGAAAATGGGATTCAAAATTATGATATAAATCATTAAGTCAGAATAGGTGTGACAAAAGTTGAAGCACACCTGAAATTCTGTTCCTCCTGAGGAATTCCAGTATTTTTCTCTGGGTGTACTAAGACACACTCGTGAAGCTCAGTCATACACAGAATTCTGGTTCATACACAGAATTTTTTTAAATTTGGCAGAAACCCACAAAGGAAAATTTAAACTCCCAAAGAGCCTAATTAATTATGAGATTTGCTTCTTGGCAAAAATGACTAATTTATCAGTACATCCTTGCTCATAAAAATCATAGGTAACCAGGGGCATCATTTCTTGTTTAGCTGAAATATGGAGGTTGGGAACCCAGAATTGTTTTGATACAGGGCGTTTTGTTGTACTAGCTTCACGCTGAAGTTTTAATAATAGTATAACCACAATAATTACATAGAAACTGCTAATGTGAACATCACACATATAATGGAGAGACTTGTATAGCCTGTAGAAATTAGGTGCCAAGGGGAGGCTTTGTCTCATCTAATTTTAGAGCTCTAAAATGTTCATGTCTGTGTTCAAGCTGGTCATCCTTAGAGTTTTCGAAAGAGGAAATCAGGTATTCCTTGATATACAGCTGACCTATTTCAAATTTCTTCTTTGAGACACTGTGAACTGTACCCCAAAAGTCTATCATCTCTCTTCAGAGAGATGAGGGTTTAGCTGGGATGTACATGTACATGCTATAGGCAGTTACATTTCACCAAAATGTTGTCTACCCACATTGCATTATCTGAGTTTGTTAGGAAATGCTTTGTAAAAAATCCAAACACATAAGAGCAATAAGTATTAAAAATTTATTCCTTGGAACACTCCTCTAGGCAATATTTATAGTTACTGTGCTGTCAGTCCCCTGGCAACATAAGTTTACGAGAAAGGAAGTGAAGCACAGAGCGGTCTGTGGAGAACAAAATTTAAGTAAATCTGAATTTTTTCCTAACTAGTGATTCAGAATCTATTATCCCAGACTCTGAAACTCATATGGCAATTTTAGACTGGTTTAGTTAGACTTGAAATTCATGAAAACCTTCATTTTTGTTCAAGGAAATCTAAATCAAATGCTAGTCATGAAATATCTTTGCAAAGGTGGGATTTGGGAAAATTTCCTCTTATTACCACAAATAAAAATTATATGCAAAGTTCTGAAAGAAAGCACAACTGCTTTTTCCTAAAACAATGTCACCAGGGCATGAATGATGATATCTTTTCCACGACAGCTTGATGGAATTTTTTTTTTTTGGTAATTGTTTTATCAGCTGTATTATTTTTCCTTTCTAACTTACTAAGTTCTACACTGAAAGCTGAGTTCTGGACATGATGCACAACCTGTGTATGTAAATGGCAATGAATTATTAATTTTCTTATTTTATCTTTCAAAGCTGAAAATATTTTTTAAAAATTCAATAAAATATCCTAAAATATCTGACAAAACCAACTTCACAGTTGCTGTAATTAAGGTCTTGGTGTGGGCTGGATCCTCTAGATGTTATAATTAGTTCTGTGAATTGGCTTACTCTGGGAATTGTCTCTGTATATTGATCATCCTCTTCCAGGACAGGTTCTTTGTTTGAACTGTACTAAAAATTTTAAAAAAAGAAGAAAAATTGTGATATTTGATACCAGATTACTATCAATGATGTCAGAGACAAATATGACTGAAGTAACTCAGACTCCATATTTTGCCAATAACATTGCTGGTACACTCTGCAGTACACTCCAGTATCTGGAGCATTTTGAAATCTTCTGCTACCAAGCTTAAGAATTTACAGACTTGAAGAGCATCTTTCAGATGCGGGGTCTATGCATAGATTCAGTTCAGCCAATCTTAATTCAAACATATATTGTAGTTTTTTTCTTGTTGTGAGACGGAGACACTTTGTAATTCAAGCAAAACAATTCCAAAACAACGTAATTATTCTTATGGATGGAATTCAGCAGAGTATAGTGTATGCAAGCGACCATTTATCTAGGTTTAGCTTCATTATTTTGGCTTTTGCATACAACTGATGAGAGTTCAAAACTTTTCCATTAGCTGCTGCCTTCCTTTATGCATCACAAGGAATGTCTCTAAATGCAACAAGAAACAGTGGAGCAAATTGAAGATTGTTATGAGCCAATTCACATCTACGTTCAACATCAACAACAATAAAAGCATCTGAGAAACATCCTTATTTTAGGACACATGATAGCTTAGTGATTAGAAGAGTACTCACTTAGGAAGTGGAAAACCTCCTTTAGCCTGGAGGGCTCTCTTATGACAGCTCTTACACATCAGCCTTTTCCTCCCATGAATTGCAAGGTGTTATTAGGGCACTTTACAGTTCTTGTTGAAGATGGACTGCTGTAAACCTGGAAAAGCATGAGCCATCAGATCAGAGAGAAAGACTGAACCAAAGAGTGTAAAGAGGGTCCCTTAGCAGTGAAAGACATTTCTTATTTTTTTCATTCTGGTTATAGGTTTATTTCTGCTTTTATGCAGGGACAATCTACAATACAAAATACATAAACAGTCCCCGGAGCAGAGATCAGAACTCCAGATATTTCTTGTTAAATTATATAAAATAAATTAGTAGACCATCATACTCCTCTTTGGTGTCATTAAATGTTAAAAGGAAAGGATTGTGCTATAAATCTATGACTTGTACTGGGGAATTATGGAACTCACACTGATGTTCAGAGAAATGATAAACCTGTCTATCTGTATAATTCTGGTTTGTTCTGCACCATCATATGAACAATACAGACCATATGAGAAGAGTGTAACAAATCCTGTGCTAATGTGAAATTTCCACAAATATACTGATATTAATTATTCAAAACAGTAATATCTTATTATTGATAAGATGAATTAATGGAGTTTGAAACCTTGTTCTGTAATTAATTTCCACTAACCGTCAAATAATTTTCATAGACATTCCCTCCAATTTTTCATTTGGTAAAGAGTAAGACTTCAGACAACATCCTAGCATGGTCTCAGTATTGATAAAAGGAGACAAGAATTTTTTGTTCCATGTCTTTTCACCGCTACCCTGTCTAATACTTTTAGGGATTTATTTCATTGATTTTCTTGCTGGTGCATCAGTGAAAGGGCTCACTATTATTTTGATTATCAACTATGATCCTCTCATCTCTTTCAGAACAATTGTTGTGTAGGTTACTTTACTCTGTAAACACGGTCTAAATTATGTAGTTCAAAACAAATGACTTTGTTGCGGCTATATTAATTTTTTTACCGTTCTTCTGAATGTAACTAAGTGATGAAAACTTGCATTCATACTATGAAAGTCTGGAAAGCTGGGATTTGGCTAATTAGCTGTAAAGGAAGTTGCAATTATAATGAAAAAGGATGTTGCTCAGGAATGAATATTCATGTTTGAGGCACGTTATAAATGTTTCTCATGTCTTCTGCCTACATTTTTTGAATAGACAAAATGCTGGTATGTCTGTTTGTATGGCTCTTGTGTAGATGAGTTTTCAGTTTATCCTGCCTGTCTTCTCACCTATTCTTCCCTGTGAAGAAAACATATATCTGCTTGCAAGTGAATATCTTAACGAATTTAATGGATTTTTTACTCTGCATGAATAGCATTGTTTTTGAGCTTGCTAAACTTAATATAACATGAACTAATTAACTCCTTCCAAACAGTTGGAAATAGAAAGTCAGCAGTTTAGTTTGCCACATTTTCCCAAGGGTCATCTCATTTTTTCCTCTAGGACATTCAGCCTAATAAACATCTGGTCTAGGTTTAAAGGAACAACATGAACTACTACAGTATTTTTCATAACTCAAGAAGCTTCACAAAGTTATTTGCTGTCTTGCTTTACTGAGATCCAATAGCACTCTGAATCTCAAACAATGAAACTTCAATGCTCAATTACTAGTATTCCTTTTTCATAGAAATCAGGGATATTAAACTGAGTAAGACGTCCCAGATCAATCAATCCAGTCCCTGCTGCCTAGGCAACCATACTATTCAGTATTTTTCAAAAAAACTTTTGGACTACAGCAATGTGAATAGCAAAGCACTACATGTAAGATGCTAGAGCTTTTCAGAAACAATACTGCTTTTTTTTATTTATTTTTTTTTCCCTAGATGAGAAGAATATAGAGAATATTTTCAGCATCTGTGGTTTGAGAATAACCCTATCAAATTTAAAATAGATTGGCACTCTTACCAGAGGAAAGTCAACCCCTTGCCTTGGGAAAAATAAGACACAAAGGAGAGGGAATATAAATGCCCATGAAATTCAAGGCAGATTTTTTTTTTTTAGTAGCTGTATTTTTGGTTTTTCACTCTTCAACTTGCTTTTGTCCATGCTGGGAAAAGACACGACAACAAAGAATGGCCAGGATTATCACTATATGAATATTGTTTTGGACTATGAAATCATAGAAATATTGAATAGTTTGGGTTGGAAGTCACCTTTAAAGATCAGCTAGTCCAACTCCCCTGCCATGGACAGGGACATTTTTCACTAGGTCAGGTTGCTCAAAGCCCCTTCCAACCTGTCCAGCTTCTAATGTTGGGCCAGAATTGACATTGAGTTTGAGCATTTTCAGTGATGGTGCATCTACAAAATGCAGTGTGCTGAACACTTTCCTTTTCCTGGACAAAATAATAATGGAAAATGGTGGGTTGCTTACAACTGTGCTGCAAAGGCATGAGCAAAATAGAAATCAACAATACTTTACCTCATTTAATTTTGAGTGATGGTCTTTACTTCCACTGGATTTCCTATTCCTTCTAATTCTTATTCAGTGAACTTTTCACATAGAATAAACTGTTCTAAAATGTTCAAATGAAACACCCATGAAAGATTTAAAGAAACCGATCAAGGAAGGTTTCTGCATTGTGTAGGTATAATAAAAATGCAATAAACTTTCTGAGTTGTTTGGAAACTAAGGGAGGTACCAGTTGGTAGGACACTTGGATTCCTTTTGAGCCATTAAACACATTTCTGTGAGAAATAAAAGATCAATAAAGGTGCTGATGGTGCTTTTGTAAAAATCCAAATAATGGACACAAAGGCTCCTCACTGCCTTCAACATAGGTTCCATAGTGTTAAAAAAGCTGGAGAGAAAACAGAGTGAGCAAAGTGCTGAATGTGATAGAAAACCTATGCAGTGATGGCAAACTGTGGGCACAGATAGTAGAAAGAGGGTAAGGGGTCTCATTATAAAAAAAGATGAGACTTAGCAAAGAAGACAAAAAAAAGTGGTGGGGGTTTTTTGACTAGTTAGTTAATTATTGTCCTCAGAGACAGTGTACCCTTAATCCTAAATAACCCCAGGTAATCTGTTTTGTAGTAGCATTCATACACCATTTCAAATCAATGCAGGGAAGAGAGTGCTCTAACCAGCACGTTACATACTTTCATCCTGCAGCATAATCACTTTGAAATTCTGTTGCTTGAGGGAAGCAGCAGATTTCAGATAGTACAACATTTTTCTAATGAGGAGGATGCAGAGAAACCCACTGAAATAAATTCTTGAAGAGAATTTGTGTCTCAATGTTTTGGGTTTTTGCCTCTTGAATGTGAATTTTATTTTTCATAGCTATTGAGGAAAGCTTTCACAAAGATTTTATTCCTGAATGAACCTCCACAGCTGTATAGCCCCCACTTAGCTGCTGCTTCAGCTACAGCATTTGCATATAAATTTTAAAAATCAATTCTTTACACATTTCCTAGAAATTTTTTTTTCTATTTCTTCAGGAACTCTTGGCAAGATGAAAAGGAGAAATAGAAACAGATTTGCTCATTTATCTGGTAATTATTTACTTTTGTTTTCAGACATTTATTTTTCTTTGAAAAAGAAATATATGTCTCCAAAAGACTCAAGGAATCTCTTGGTATCTCTTTTGTAAGGTGCTCACTAGATGAAACTAGTCTTAGAACAACTCAAAAGAAGAGGAATAGCAGATGCATACTAAATCTATGCCTCATTTATTGAAAACCATGAACTGCAATACATGAGGTCTCCCTTAGCTTTTAATATACCATTTTCAGGTTTGTAATGACATTTGGTTTGGTGGAGGAACAAAATGGCTTTTCCTGTTCTGGAAATTCAAGTCAACAGGTGATTGATCCTGCTGTAGCCAAGCTGTGGAAAGTGTCAGTAAAACAGATTCTGGTTATTGGCTGAGATCCACAAAGAAAGGTACTTAATATCTGTTTAGGCTTCTAATTTTCAGCTGCCATAGAGGTCCTCATGCAAACTCAAGGAAATGTGTGCTTTGTAGCCAACATACTTAAAAGATATTAGTTTATAACTACCATTCTAAGGTTAAAGGGATGACCTGCATATATCATCTCTAAGACAATAATTTTCACGGAATGCAAGAATTTTCCAATGGTCAGGCTGGTGGGTTTTTCTGCTACTGACATGTTCATTCTTACTTCTAAGGACTCCATGCTGCTCCCTCATCATTAGAGACTTGGTGACAGTAGCGTCAGTCAAATTCTGGTCATTTGACCAGCTGCTCAGCATTACTTGATTAGTTCATGCACAGCAAGATTAACATACTTCTCTGAGTGCTTCCCATCCTTTATCTTAATTAAAATGATGAACTAGGTCATATTAAATGGAGAAAAATGCAGATGGGTGTGAATGTGGATTGCAAAGGAATATCCAGCTCACAGTAACAGTTTCTATCTGAAATCTCTTGAAACATTCACACAGACAGAACTGTTCTAATTCACTGCTGGAGAGGTTTTCACTAGTTTGATTCCTTGCTCTGCCACTGATGCATTGTATAACCTTTGGTAATGCACATAGCCTATGCATAATTTCGACTCCTTGTTATAATGGGAATAATATGATTTATTAATCCCACAGAGTCGAAGTGAGATCTTTTCAATATTGGGGAAGTGCAATATAATTTTCATGTCTGAACCTCTCTTAACCTCCAAAGTATTACAATGATTAAATATTGATTAGTTTATAAAAAGCTATGTTGCAGCATTTACAGCCAAGTGAGGGAGAGTGTTAATCTGTGGCAAGCAAGAAAAGCATGAAAAGCTGATGGGGAACTGATGAATCAAAACATGGCTATATAGATCTTTTGAAATGCCTTTATAGATCGTGTGAAGAGCAAATGCAAGGGCTTTAGGTGGATTATCAGTGACACATGTAATAACAGCTATTCCACCACTGTCTTTCTCACAATATTTGTATTATCTCCCAAGATATGCATCGAGGCAGGTGGACTGTGGCAACAAATAAGCAAAACCACATAGAAATTGCTGTGCAGGTGCTCCAGAAGGTGGATGTTGTCCCTGCTATTATACGAGTGACACAACAAATTTGTTTTGGTAGCAGAATGTAGAGCAAGGATGAGGTCCCTGCTGTCTCTGTTCATCAGCTGGATGTTGCCCTAGGCCAGGGGCATGCTGTTGCTAATTTTAGTTTATTTTGCTACTCAGCTCTGCTTGTGTCTGTGATTCACCTAATCATTATGATTAGCAAATTCAGTTATTTCTGTTTTGAAGACTCCATGCATGGATCTTTGTAAAATGTAAAATACTAGGTGTATATGATAGCAATTTCTAAATGTCATATGACTACAATGCTTCACTTAGAGAAATCTTTCTGCTTAAAGAAAATCAGAATCATGATTCTTCATGTTTCTCTACACTGAATAAAGAGTGATATGCCATGGAGAAGCAGGTGAAAGCAGTGAATGAAATGCTCTATCTATACTTAATCCAGAAAATGAATGAAAAATTCATTTCGAATAATTCATTCCTGGAACAGACCTAAGGAATTCTTATAGCACCTCCCCCTAAGCAGCACTTGCTTTATCAAAATAATCCTGAAATATTAAGGAGGAAGTCTGTGAATAAATCCTTAGGGTTAGATGCCAAATACAATCTTGAAAAAACTCTTTTCTGTGTCTGGTATTCCCTGCTACACAGTGTTCTTCTTGGAGTCCTGAAGTGTCACGTGAAGGAACTTTCATACCTTCAGAAGTGGAAGAGCCTCTTGATCACTCTGCTACATGCTTTTCTGGAAGATGAAGGTTCAGTATCATTCTTCACCTCACAGACATAAATTTACCAGTGAATAATTATTACCAAGGAAATTTCAGAGTTAAGACTCTTTGCTATTAAAATTTTTCTGGTTTGTGTTCTGTTTTTTCTATTTGCAGTGATCCAGGATGCAAAAAAGAAAAACCCATAAACTGTCTTCCATAGGTTTTATCTGTAAGTGGTAAGTCAGTATGAAAAGTTCTATAAAGCTTTATATTTAGATTTGTATATCTTCTCAAGGTTTTATTAGAAATAAAAATGCAACACTAAACTTACTATAAAATGAACAAGAAAAAAGACTATAATCTGTTTGATTTTCAGAGGAAACTTTTACTTTGTGGGTGACTGGAGAACACAGTAGATTTGATACACACCTGAGCTTCTTAAAAGTGATGTCATATTGTGGCAGGTAAATTCCTGCAATGTACCTTGCACGGTGAACTGGTCTGAGGTACAGGGTGAAAGAACTGTGGTACTGAATGCACAACCTTAACCTACACAAACATCACCAGAAAGGGCAGGGCACCTCGGGCTATTGGTAAGAGGATAGCAAACCTTTCATTTCTGGATCACTGCTTGCACCCAGCTGTGGTTAGTAGTGCCTGTAGGTCATTCAGTGAAATGAATTGGATATTGCAGATTGGCTTGCAAAGGGACAGGAGTTCACATCACAAAACCAATCAGTGTGGACATTGGGATTGGCAGAAGGGCCAATGCCTGCCTCCAACACAGGGCTGAGTGACACCAAAGGCAGACTGTGGTAAAGCTTCTGAGGCTGCAGGAGCAGAAGTTGTAATGGCTGGATCTTCCATCACTTCGTTGAGGACGATTGCTGTACTATGGATTGGACTGCAACCTCCAAGGCTGTCAGCCTGGTATTCTTGAAACACTGAACTCATTTCAGATTGTAGAGTGGGATGGGAAACCTGCATCTGAATGCTGTAAAATTTAAACTTATACTGTATGAGAAGCTACTGATGTCAGGCTCAACACCAGCTCCAACATCAAACAGGTAGACTTAAACTAAGAGTTTTGATTTCAGAAGTGGTCTCAGGAGTTCCTTATCATCAATTTTGAGATAAAATGAGAAATGAAATGCAAAACATTGAATTTTTTTTTTTTTCTAACTTAGGCAATTTTGGTTTAACTCTTAAGAATACCTCCACTGTTTTGCTGATTTCAGCAAAGACAGAATGAGTGGAAAGGTAAGCAAACTTCATTTAAGTATGAAAAACAGTGGCAATACTCATTAAATGACAGATATGGGGTTGTTTCACTAATGTGTCTGGCATTTTCACAGCATTAAGTGCCTGGATGCCTGAAGCTGGGTAGGCACCTATTCCTTACACACTCAATTGCCCAACTTTTCTGTCCCCATGGCTTGAAACAGTGTTTATTTTCTGTAGTTACTCCTGAAAACATTCCAAATCCTGTATTTCTTTGGGGTGGTTTTCCTGGAGAAAAAGCAAAGCTATGAGAGCAGTTTTCCTGCATTGTTTCCACCCAATCCACCAAGGTCCTTACAGGGGATCCTGTAAAGAAGATTGCACCAGAGGGAAACTGGTGATTTGATATTGAGAAGAGGGTGTTTAAAAGCAAATTGCACAAGGATGCTTATGGTCTCAAGTAGCTGAGATTCCAGAAAAGTGCCTTCTGGCAAGATAACTCTGGATTTAAAATGTGAGTTTCAACTGAGACAAAACATGAACAGAACATGCAAAAGACATCTGTGTTTCAAACCTATTTCACAGAAATTACCTTGCTGGGTTTAATCCACACTGAAGACAAGACTCAGGATCAATTATTAAGCCAGGGATGTGCTTCTGTGCCAGCAAAACCCTAAAGGAAGGAACTGAAATGGTTCCAAAGAAGTTAAAACTGAAGGTATTGGGTATTTGTGTCTAATAGAGCAAGAAGGTGGTCCTGATTTTAACAGCTTATTTTTTCAGAACCATCAAAACAGACACCTAATTTTTTTCACTGTATCAGTGAGGTGTCCTGGGGTTATGAATGTACGTATTTGCTAATGACTATGCACAGATATTTTTTGTTCAATTCATCTAGTATTTCTTAATAAAAAAAAATATTTTTCAGAAATCTACCTGCTATATATAAAGATACTGATTCTGACAAAATATTTTCCAGCTGTTCTTACATGTTCTGTTTTGTGGATTTGTTCTTGGCTTTTTCTCTTCCCTGTATTCTTTCAAAGAATAGGGAACTCATCACTGAAACTCTTATGGCCTGTTAACTCTTAGGAAATTCATTTTCCACAGTTTCAAGAAGATTTGTAATCCTGCTGAAACTTAATACAGCTCAGTCTAATGTAGGTAACCGAAATAGGTCAAGTGTTTCTGGTTCTTTATATTAGTAATAAAGTTTAGGGTGACAAGCTCAGATGAAGCCAACAGCAGCATAGATATTTATAGTTTAATAATGCCAATCTTATGCACTGTACCAGGTCCCATGTGTGCCATTCACATGAACATCACTACAAAGGTAATCAAATTGTGATGGTAGTTCCTCCACTTCTACTTTACATTCTTCAACAACAAAAAAAAAGTTCTTCTTTCTCAGGAAGAGAAGAACACATAAAAACATGTGTAGTTCTTGTGTTTTTTGCTGATCTTTTCACTGTATTGCAATGGAAGACACAATGACTCTGCAACAAGTAGGACCTAATTTCATTTACAGGTGTAACACAAAGAGAGTGAGTCATTACAAGACTTGGTGATATTTCCACCTCTTTTTAGACCTAAAAAGCAACATATTTGCTTAAGCACAAAAAGTTGTGGTAGTATATTTTCTTGAATTTAAATGAGTTCTTCTAGTGCAAAAGCTTCATATTTGGGAGTTTAATTACCAAATAATGTATGTTTTTTCTTGGTTTTTTTTTTTTTCAAATTAAGTCCAGAAGTTTTGGCCTCTTGTATTGAATTATGAAGAGAACAATTTTATCAGAGAGCTTCTATTCAATCCCATTTTCTTGGTATATGTCACTGTAAAGAAAAAGTGATTA
The DNA here is from genome assembly GCA_013397555.1 of Urocynchramus pylzowi. Classification (NCBI taxonomy): domain Eukaryota; kingdom Metazoa; phylum Chordata; class Aves; order Passeriformes; family Fringillidae; genus Urocynchramus; species Urocynchramus pylzowi. Next base: position 114,222 of record VZRH01001118.1, on the reverse strand, counting down.
CCTTTTCTTTGCCTTGTCACTTTCAAAACTCTGGAAGTTCACATTTATAGCTAAAAATTGTATTTGCAATATAAGGATTCTAATTGTAATTAGAATGTATGGATGAGATTCATAAATATTTGTTTGGGAGTGAGTAACAACAGTTCTGAATCTCTGTCCCAGTTTGGTGACCACTTCAAATTCTTTCCTTACCTTTTCCCACCCTTTCCCCAGACACCATGGGTGGTGATTGTACCCAAGCTACACTCAGGTGACAAAATCATGCCCTGGGTTAAATGCAGTGGTACTGTCTCTGGGCTAGGAAGTTTTTCTGCTAGAGGATAGAGGAGAATTTTCTGAGGTAGTACCACTGTTGGTTTGATCTCTCATGCCACAGATTCACAGAATCATTGAATAAAACCTCTAAGGTCAGCTCCAACCTTTGATCACCACCCGGTCACCTAGACCACAACTCTGGGTGCCATATCCAGTCATTATTTTTCCTCAAACCTCCTTGATCCCTACTCAATGTCATGGAAAGAACAAGCCCGTCTTGAAAAGGAATGAAAATGCCTTAAAGAAAGAGCTGAGAACCAAAAAGAATGGGGAAAACTAATTAAAAAATCATGAAGTATGAATAATATTTCTAAATGAATTCAGAAAAAATAGAGCCTAAGTGGTCAACACAAGACCAAAGAGCTGCTGGGCGTTGCTCACTTGCTATCTCTGGAAAGTAGAGCCCCTGTTGGATGATCAGACCTTTGGCTTAACCTGGAAAAGACATTCTTCTTCCTTTCTGCTCCAGAATGATGATACACTTGGTATTCAGTCTTTTTATTGGGGAAATATGCCACCATTCAGTATTTCAGAAGCAATCAACAGGGTTTTACAGTCGCCTCAGGTATCCCTGGTGAGTCTGAATATATTATCAATACAGGGCCTTGCCTTTGAAATAGAAATAATGGCTTACTCTTCTATATGGCATTCCCTTTCTGGAGACAGAAGGTAAGTGCATCACAAGAGAAAGAATAGACAGGTTAGAATTGCAAAATTCTAGAGAAAAGATATCTCCAGCGAGAAAATATTCAAACCCTTAGATAATATCACAGGAATGTGGACTGAAGCTTTAGATGTCTGCAGTAATATTTTAATAAGGACTCACATAAAACAGGCACTGAGGTAGATGAAAACAATAAATCCTGTGTACTTGAGGTACATGTGCCATTTGTTCAGTCCTGTTAAATGTCAAGGTTTAAAGCTGCAGAGATAAGTCACCCCTCCAGGATGATTTAGCATCATCTACCTGTTGAGCATGTAAATATCCATCAAAGAATTCTATGGCTCTCCAGATTAACTTTCACTTTGTTTATGCCATTTAATAAAACAGACTCCAAGGCTACTGCTAGCTCCTTCTTACACATCAAAGATCTGGTGCAGAAGAAGGTAGTACCAAAAAAGAATTGCTAATGGCTTTTTCTACAGGCCAGGGTCTTTGTGTTTGGAAAACTTTGGCTGTATACACGAAATGCTGTTTTCTCTTGTATACTTATTTTTTGTAGGTAGTGAAAGTCTATTTAGGCTTTCATTATGGTGAAAGACCTCTAGAGCAGTCAGGCTACTCTTCCCTTTCCCTTCCCCTTCCCCTTTCCCTTTCCCTTTCCCTTTCCCTTTCCCTTTCCCTTTCCCTTTCCTTTTCCCTTTCCCTTCCCGGAACTTCCCGGAACTTCCCTTCCCAGAACTTCTCTTCCCTTTTTCTTTATAGCTAAAGCCATAATATGTGTGCCACTGCAGTCTGAGACATGGAATTACAAGATTCCTGAAAATTACATTTGTTTAACCTATTAAAGTAATGGGATTTTTAAGACTAGGTCTTCACATTGTATTCTCCAAATAGAGATGATCATAAAACTTCCCACGTGATTCAATCTTCATATGGTTAGACACTTTATACAACCACAACTTCTTCTGATAGCAAATAATTTAGTAGAAAATAACCAATTAAATTACTCATCTCAGAATCAACATGATTGTCCTGAATTTAGATGGCATAGTAAAGAACTAGCTGTTTACAAGCAACTAATTTCAACTCCATAGAAAATGACACTTCACTGTGGCTATAATGAAATGTGGAAGCCATTGGGAGTTTATTACATAAATATTCCCCTACACTTCCATACTGAATGTAGGAGACATACCAAAACATACAAGCTCTTTCTTAGTTCCTATGTTTATAAACATGTAGGTTAATTGCTACATGTCTGAACAAACTCAACCATCCAGAAATGAAGAGAGTGGTGGGGAAGTGACTTCTATTTCCTGAGCATAGAAAATAAAGCAGACTTAACTTCATCATCAGTTCTGTGGAAGAGCTGATGCCTGATTTCAGAGAAGCTGGATATCCCTTCACTGTTTAAAGCCTTCATGGAAACAACGATTTTACTCTCATAGTATCGAAAAGTTTGATAGCATCTGGCCTCTACTCCCAGAAGCTTTCATTTGTCAAAACAAATTTTTGAGGCTTCTCTGAGACCACTTAATTACTGGCTATTTAAGCAAAAACTTGCTTTCAAAAATTCTGCTAAGCAAGCACAAGGATTTTTTTTAAATTTCATTGGAAGAGAAAATTCCAATCTTATCCAGGCTAACACCTTCAAGCCTAGAAGTGAAATAGGAAAAAGAAAAAGAAAAAGAAAAAGAAAAAGAAAAAGAAAAAGAAAAAGAAAAAGAAAAAGAAAAAGAAAAAGAAAAAGAAAAAGAAAAAGAAAAAGAAAAAGAAAAAGAAAAAGAAAAAGAAAAAGAAAAAGAAAAAGAAAAAGAAAAAGAAAAAGAAAAAGAAAAAGAAAAAGAAAAAGAAAAAGAAAAAGAAAAAGAAAAAGAAAAAGAAAAAGAAAAAGAAAAAGAAAAAGAAAAAGAAAAAGAAAAAGAAAAAGAAAAAGAAAAAGAAAAAGAAAAAGAAAAAGAAAAAGAAAAAGAAAAAGAAAAGGAAAAAAACAAAGAGATGAAAAAGACCCCAAACCCAAGAAATAAAATCTCAGCACACAACTTCCAGTACTATGCCATGGCTCCCTTATTAGAAGAAAGAAAAGGGATCCAAAGGAGGGTGCACTGCAGCACTTCTCCCTTATTGAGTGCTCTGAAATGTCATCATATGGGGATGAATCTTCTTGGCATACAGTCTCTCAAAATCATCACATAAAATTGTCATTGATTCAGGGGAAAGGAAAACGAAGACATCACAGGACCCTTGACTACCTTTCTTCTCCCATCTTTCTTGATTACTTCAAAGCTTCTTTGCTTAAGTCAGACTATGCCAAGTTAAGAATGTTCAAAATAGTTTTTCCCGTGTGATGTTTTTACACTGGTGTCATTTCATCTGCTAACACTGATTCTGACTTGTGAATAATGGGTCCATTCTCTGATCTGTAATGGGAAGTGTGTTTCCACTGCTTGTATCTCTTAAAGATTTATGGGAAATGACTGAAGTGATGACATGGACCAGGTCACAGCGGCAGTCCTGATACTGCCTTCAGTTCAAAGATACTCAGTACTCTTCCATCAGCCTCCCTAAGTAGGAGCAGAAGAAGCACGCCAATTACTGCAAATCACCTGCTTTCAAGCTTTTTTATATGTACTGTGCCAAATAATATTTTTGCAATTACGGTCAAATCTTTTACAGTTGAATAAAATTTTTACCGTTACTGCATAAAAGAAACAATTTGCCACAAGAAGTACAGTAGCTGATATAGAGTGTGGCATGAAAATAATTCTTTCAATAATGAAGAAAGAGTGGCTAGCCACACTGGTTCTTCCTGGTTTATTTAGGGAACCACAGGTTATGGAACGGAGCAAAACAGCATTTCAGAGAAATGGAGACATCTGGTAAAATAACAGAATATAATTGCTGTACTATCATTTATTGCAATTCACCTAAGGACAGCCAAGGGATTGCAGAGATAGTACAATTTAAACTAATTTCTATTGACGTGGTCAAATATCCTCTTTCCTCAGTTTATTACCCAAACAAATGAGCTTAGTAGAAGATATTATGAAGAGTCTGGACTGATGAGATGATTCCCTTACAATGTAGAGCTACTGCAATTTTCTCCTAATGACTCTTTTGAAATCCCAAGAGGAGAAGAGGAAAGTTTGGATTAGTCAGATGTTGCAAAAAACCTCAAGCTGAAGAATTTCTTGGATTTTAAAAGCTACATATTGATGTATTGATATTCCAGAGATTTTGGGGCTAAAGTGAAGCTCTGCTTTCAGATGTTCATTAAGTTTGTACATAAACTTTAGGCCCATCATACAAGGTATTGAAGTCCTTCATCATGATTAGATCTCCCTTTTCAACTTTACTTTCTTTTCTGTGGTTACCCTTTTATTACATTAATTAAACTTATTTCTCAAGTGCATTTATTGATTTGTGTGATATCTTTATCAAGCATAAGAGGACAAGTCAAGAAAAAAGCCTGTAAGGGAATGTCTGAAGTATATTGGTATTCTACTATCAGACTTCAATGTTTCACAAGGGAAAAAAAAAAAGAAAAAGAAAAATTTTAAAACCCCAGAAGTTTCCAGTTAAGGCAGGGAAAATTATGCGCTTCCTAGAAAGGGAAATATTTGCAAGTGAGATTTTAAAGACTGATATATTGAGTTGTATATACATAAGTGTGGACTCTTTGCCATGAGGAAGAGAATTTAGACCTTTAGGAATATAGGTTCTTTTATTTAAGGTCTGCTTGGTTTTGGTTTTCTGAGTGTACTTAGATGTATTTTAGTAGAGTAATTCTTAGCACCTTACCAATAACATTTTTGTCTATATTCATGATTTTTATTTATCCTGTCTGCCAGGTATTGAATGTATTTATTTCACAGATTATGTTGAACAGTGCAAGAAACAGTTCAATTCATACATTATGGACAGTTTTTTGGTTTTGGTTTTTTTTT